>JAVJIF010010215.1:0-125683 GCA_038442645.1 Agave tequilana
ATGTTTATCTTTAACTCTAACTTGGAAATAAAATTTTGAAACTTATTTTGAAGTCTAGAACCAATATAAAAAGTGTGTGTAAGTGTAAATCCCATAACTCTACTTCTATCATCTAGGTTTTGACAAAAAGATCTAAAATAACAAAAATACAAATACAAATCTTGATGTTCTTCATAAACTTGATCTTTGGCTTGGTCTTCTCTTTAACATCTTGTTCCCAGAATATCCTATTGTGCTTGGCTTGGGAATGCAAATTTTGGCGAACTCCAAACGTGTGAGTCTTATTTGCGGAGCCGTCAAAACGACTTTTAACCTGAATTCTTGTAAACAAAAACTTGTTAAATACATAACTAGATATGTTTTGTTATCATCAAAATATCCACTAAGATATAGGGCTAATGGCCTTTGGGCCAACACATAGGTTTTAGGCTTGATCTCAGAGGACGAACCTTAATCTGCTGTTTACCTATAGATGTAGAAAAATAAAAAAGTTTAGACCAATGATTATTTAAAAATTATAAGGGAGTAAAAAGCATATTATTTTTAATAAACTGCGACCAAGGTCGCAGTCATCTACAGTGCAAACATAATCTACTGCGACCCGAGTCGACACTGCGACCAAGGTCGCAGTCATCTACAGTGCAAACACAAACAACTGCGACCCTGGTCGACACTGCGACCAAGGTCGCATAAGACTACAGTGCGAACACACTTTTACAGCGACTCTGGTCGACACTGCGACCAAGGTCGCAGTCATCTACAGTGCAAACATAAACAAATGCGACCAGGGTAGACACGGCGACGAAGGTCGCATAAGACTACAGTGCAAAAATAAACAACTGCGACCCAGGAATGATGAAACAAATGACGTTAAATACAGTGCGACCATGGTCGCAAAACACTACATAAATATTGAAATAACTGCGACCCCATGTCGTCAGTATGTAAAAAAAAAGGAAGTTTCATATACTGCGACCTTTATCGTTGTGTTACAAATTTTTAAATTTAAAAATTTATTCGTCATCTAAAGTTTCAAAATCTCTTTCTTATTTGCGAACATGGTCCAAAGATTTTTAAAAAAAAATAAAAAGACTTAAACGGAAATAAATCTGGAAAAAATTTAAAACAATTAAAATACACAAACCCTAAAAATTTTTTGAAAAATATCATTTTTCTATTACCTTTTTCGGCGGATGATTTCTTTGGCGCCATGTGTTGCAAATATATTTTCAAAAAAAACGGATCAAATTTGTTTCTAAAAGAACAAGTTGGATCAGAATGATCGGGTGAAATTTTAGAGCTGAATTTTTTTTTGAAAGCAACTTTTTTACATAAGGTAAAAAGATGTGACAGAGGGTATTTTCGGAAGATACATTGTTGAGGTGACTGACATTAAATTGGGCGGGATTTTTCATCTTTTTGTCCGCCAAAATTTATGATAGGTATGTGGCTATGATGTTGCCACGTCCTGCCGGCTGAGAAACGCTCTCAGCCTGCCGGCTGAGGTACAGTAACCCTATATATATATATATATATATATATATATATATATATATATATATATATATATATATAATATATATATATATATATATATATATATATATATATATATATATATATATATATATATATATATATATATATATGTATAAACACTAAATAAAACATGCATATATAAACACTAATTCTTCTATCCCTTTTTGTCAATCATCAACAAAGGGGTGAGGAAAAACAAACGATACCAACAAAACATATTTTGAGGGAAAGAAGGATTTGGGTGTGTATATGTAAAGGAGATGTTAAGCTCCCTAGTATATAGGCAATAAAAACCTAAAAAAAATTATTATTTATTTATTTATTTTTAGTACCAATAAAAACTATCCATTTACAGAACCAATTAAAAAAAATCTTTTTACCAATTGAAAATTAAACATGCTTTTTACAAATTGGAAGGAAACAATCTTTATATGAATTGATACCAAAAGAAGGACATGATATCATTGAAATTAAAAACTAAATTTTTAGGTAAACACTAAAACCATTTTGCAATAAAGATACCAAATTGAGAATAATACCAATTTAAGATTATTAATACCAATATTGAAAATGTTAGCATATACCAAAACAAAGTATTTTTTTATCATAAAGAGTGGGAGTAAGATACCAATTGAAAATAAAACCAATAATAAGAATTTTTCTCTCCCTTTATGAAATACCAATAAAAATAATGCATAAACTTGTATATGATAATAATTGAAAAATAATTGACATAAAGGACAAAATCAAGTTTAGCAAGAAATAATTTGTTCTTCAAACATGTATGTCAACGTAAAATAAGCACAATCAAAATCATATATATATATTAGAGCAATTTAATGTTAATTTAGATATGACCCATACATATATAGAAAACATGAGTATATAAAATGAATTTTCATTAAAATTATGTATATCTCATAGCTACCTTCCTTTCATACACATGTTTAAAAAGATTTTCAATAAGGGTATACAAGGTATGGTCGTCCATCCAACCGCCCTTAGATGGTAAGAATTTTCATAAATATGATTTAAAATATATTTGAAAACTCTACCAATTGAAGAATAATAAAACTAATTTGAAGAATTTTTTGAAACTAGTACAAAATCTTTCAAGTAAGGAATAAAATACAAATGTATCCATGAAATATGAAAATTACACGAGAATCGACACTCAAGAAGCAATAAAGCATATATATTCTCATGAAACGAAACCATGAGCAAACAAAATAAGTCGAGTGCACAAGAGTCATGTAATTAACATAAGCATGGAGTTACGCAATGAAGCTCATATGAAAATTCTTTTTCATAAATATGAAAATCATAGAAAATTCATTTTTTATCAAAACTTCAAAACTAAACAAACTTCAAGGTATATGTATGTTTTGTCGAAACTAAAAGTATACATATATATCCCAAACATAAACGAGCCCATAATAAAATTTTGCATGAAGGCAAGTGACTCTAGGATATACATATATAACTATTAGTTTTAGACAAAATTAACATATACATGAAGCTAAACACATTTTTATGAAAAATGTACAAAAATAGAAAAAATAAGTAAAGATGCAAAAAATCATCAAAATAAGGTTATACAAGTACATCTAACGGGTACAAATGAGAAATAAAGTACAAACACATGATAATCAAATGTGGCTCATTAGTTGTACAAGTATAAACACAAGTCTTACATTTAAACATGTAATCAAGACATAAAGTGCAAAAACATAAACAAACATGATCATTAGGCTAAATGCACATGTTTTAGAACTAAGATATACGTGGTAGTTAAACTATAATAAGAACACAAAAGTATGAATCCATATGAACATGGGTGTATCTCAAAGATTATCTATGTATATTACATGTCTAATGAACATTGCATTTAACATAATGAACAAGAAAACATGACATGCTAAAAATATTCATATAAAAGCATGGAAACAAAATAGCAGTTAGAGAAGTTACCAAAACAATGAACCAATTTCTAGGTCTCCAAACCATGGTGGTCCTTCTACCAAACATCCCTTAAAAATGATGCATCCATAAATATGATCTTTAGATTTGGATCGCATCCACCATCAAGGCACCACTACTCTCACATCATGTGAAAGCCCACACCTGCATCAAATAGAATAAGGGTGGATTTTGGTATCCATATCTTTTTGAATTCATGGGGGTTAGCATTTTTCCTAACCCAAACAAATTTACTTGCAAAATTCAAATTATTAATCCTATCATAACAAAATTTTGCAAGGTGGCCCGTGCGACCAAAATGTGTACAAGTATACATATTAGCATACATATATATTATGTGTGTGAGCATGATGAGCATGTGTATACCGTAATTTGTGTGCATGCATAGGTGGACCACGTTTCTTGCGAAACATGGATTCTAATTTTTTGTGATCCATTGCACATTGGCTCAAAGTGGAGCCCAAACAATCTACACTTTTCTTCAAAATACAGATATCATTTTCAATGATTGAAGAAGAAGTGGATCATGTAACATATTTATTACTAAAGATGAAGTAAAGGGTGTTGACAAACATGAGAATCAAAAGCATTTTTCAAAGAAACTTTTTCTTTTGAAACCAAATCTAATTCTTTGAAAATCAAAGCAATTTTGTTTTCAAAGAATCGTTTTCTTTTATAACAAATTCATGTTTTAACGATAAATCTCATTTTTCTTTAAAACAACATCAAAATCATTTTTATTTTTTCAAAAATTTATTTTCTTTTAAGGCAAGATCAAGTTGGGATTTCAATGAGTCTTTTTCACTTGAAATCTCAACCCTCTCTTACAAAATCTTATTAAGTTTTGAAAACAAACTTTTATTTTTCTCTTTTAATTCAAATTTTTTGATTTTCAAAACTTTATACTTTGAAAGAAAGTTTTCACAAACTTGTGAAAGTTCTTTATTTAAAGCGTGGGCATCCATGTTATCATCACATAAAGAACTGCAACTATCATCTAGATGTGTATCTGAATGTACCTCAAGGAGTCAATTCCTTGGACCATGAAGCAAGCTTGGTCAGACTCATCTCTTTTTGGTTTCTTCTCCACATAGTTTGTCATTTGTTGGTCGGGAGAGGTCAATGTGTTCCACACTGTAAAAGCGGAATCATAATGAGAAACCATATATAAATGATCTTTGCTAAGTGATTGCCTAAGTGTAACCAATGCTTGTGCATTGCCCTCAATATACTTGCCATTATTAATATACTGAACTTTTAGTACTGGCAAGAAAAACATGCAAACCTAATGTTTTTAGATATGCACTCATCTTAAACTTCTACAAATCAATATTAGATGCATCATATGTTGGTGGAACAAGATAATTCATGAGTGCTTACTAATGTGTGCAATGCAGTACTAGATTAGCTATACAAAGATCTCACTCCTAGGTGGTTAAACCGAATATCAGGAGCGGAGGCTCTAATACCAATTAAAAGTACACCTAGAGCGGGGTGAAAAGGTGTACTAGCTAATCTGGGGTAAATGTGCGAAATTAAAAACTAAATTGCAAACACACAAGTGTAACAAAGAGTGAGTCCGAATTTCCCGCGAAGGGCTCTGGAGCTACTCCTCTAGATTTCTCTAAACTAAGAGTTGAGGTACTTTAATAAGCTTTCTTGGTTGAACACAAGTGTGGGCACACACAAACTATATCTAGCATATGAATATGAACAATGTAAAGCAATGCAAGATATAAGAGAGATAGAGTTAAGAGATAGTGGATCAAACGCAAACACAGAGATTTGTTTTGAGGTTCAAGCCACTGCTTTACGTCCCCGCCTTCACATAGAAGGATTTCCACTATGTCCACACAGGACCCACCACAAAGGGATCTCCACTGAGGAATTACAACTCAACACTTAGAGTACACAACTCCTCTCTCAATACACAAACCTATACATAAGAAGTGGGCACTAAGCCAAGCACAAAGCAAAGGAAAATACACTTGGTGATCCAAATGATCACAAACAAAGACTTGGTGATCTCAATAGACCACAAATAATTTTTTTCACAAAAACAAGATCCTATAGATATGTATAGAATTGATAGCTCAAGTGTGAGAAAACAAAGTATTTTGGAAAATAAAATATGAAGTAAACACTTAGGAAAAACTCTAGAAATGATATAAAAATTTTGAACAAGAATTAGAATCCCAAACTTATTTTCTTTTGATTTTCTAAAAATTTTAAAACAAAATAAAGATAGGATTTTGAAGCTCTAAAACTTGCTTAAAAACTTGCTGAAAACACTTGAGAAGATGAAAAAAATTGCTCTTAAAAATCTTGGTGAAAACAGCCCTCCAAGTCCTATTTATATAGGGGTTTGGAAATATAGCCGTTGGGTTCCAGAACAGGTCAAAATGACCGCCCGGTCGACCGCTTGGTCGACGGCCCCAAAGAAATATGCCTATCGGTCGACCGCCTGGTTGACTGAGGGCAGACCCATAGAATGAACTCTCTGACTTGGTTGACCGATCGGTCGATTGGGGCCAGATCTAGAGAGTCAGCTCTTTGGATCGATTGACCATGCGGTCGACTAGCCCTAGGCCAAGGCTGTGTGCATGTCTCTGTGCACATCGGTCGACCAAGCTCTGATTCGGTCGACTGGTCGGTCGACCACCAGTGGGCTCAGGCTGAGATTTAGGGTTTGAAAACTTAGGCTTTTAATATCCTATAACAACCCATAAAATCACATAAAATTCACAAAAATATGTTCTTATAAATATTTGAAGAACAAATATGCGTGACTAAAATTCAACACATATTACAAGCAATCTGAACTATTTTTGTGATATAGAAATTTAGCTTTAAAGTAGAAACTGTATTTTTCAAAATCAAACTTGAAATGAAAACCGATTTCTGTAAAACTTGTATAGATACAAAACCTGATATTTAAACTCAATTTGAAGCATTATGTGCATGGATAGAATCCAATACGCATATAAAAGATATATCTATATTTTTGACGTTAAATCTTAAAACTAAGTTTTGTTAAAATAAAACTTGAAACCATGAACTAGATATACATCAATGTAAGTTTTTAGACATTATGATTCATCAATGTATATGGAAGACATCCAACATACATAAAACCATGTAAACTTCTTTTGATTCTATCTAATCGTGAAAACTAAAGATATGTTCTTAAAAATCCGAAATGGTTGAACCGAAACCAATAAACTTTTGAACTTGTGTGTGTGTGAACTTGAGCATATCAAAACTAATCATCTTTACACAAAATCTAAACTCTAAACTAAAATAAACCTAAATTGATGTCTTCTTGTTGATCTCTATCTCCAAGACGACTTGATACAAAGGCGATCCAAAGAGCTCGACTCCTTTTGAGTGCTAGATGCGATCTTGACGCGCGAGCTCTTGAATCATCATGTATTAGCTTCAAAGCTTGACTTTGAATCCTTTATTAAAGCTAATCACCTACTAAGATCTTGATCAATATCTGAAACTTATTAAACACAAGATCATTAGTAAACTAACCTTTATAAGTTAGTCATCATCACAACTAAGGTGAAGGGCCTCCAGGTCAACAGTGAGTTCTTTGGAATAAGGGGTCTGTTTACAGGCTGAATACCCCCATTCAATAGCCGATCTGTAATAGTCAAAATAAATTTGCACATTTCTAGATATGATGGTCAGAATTTAAAACAATAACAGTCAGCAATAAATGAGAATAAATGAATCAGTTAAAAAAATTAAATGATAAAAATAAAATAATTGCTCGCTTGCGCAGCACGTGCGCGTGGCGTGGTGAGCGACGCACGTGCGCTCGCGTGTGTTGTGGACCGACCATAGCAACTAATTCATATCAATAGGGAGAGGACAGATCAGTATTTAAATACTTATCCTTCTTATGTCCCATCCAATGTGAGACTAAAGAAATAAGCTAAAATGGCCACTATGGGGAAATTCAAGTTTTCCCCTTGGTTGGCACACTCAACCCAAACAGCTTAGCTTGAATATATATGTTGCAAATAATTGCTTCCGCTAAATGGGTTTAAATAACCTGAATTAACTGATCAGATAAGTTGCATATATAGATGGGCGAAATATAACTTGAGTTTCATTCGGGGACAAATTAAAAAGAAATGAATTAAGATAGCGGATTAATTTAGATAACTAGCACCAAAACAAAAAGGTAAGAAACAAAGTTATATTTGATAGCCCTTATAAAAAATGTCAATCTTGTGCAAGTGCCATTATAGTAGAGTGGTAAAACCTCTTTGCAGTGGGCAAAAAGTTTGAGCTTCAAACCCTACTTGCACCAGGTTATTACGACCTATTTTCTAAGGGGAAAAAAAATCAATCTTGTAGGTATGTGTGTGTTTGGATAGGATAAGGATAACAATATTATCAGATTACTATACAAATAGAAAGATTACATCTTAATATTTCATGTGTTAAAATGATGAATTAAGAAAGTTTATCTCATAAGTAAGACCTACCTCAGCGGTTAAAAGAATGGATTGAAAAATGAGAGATCCCAAGTTAAAGATCAGAGTATGGTCTTTGTTCAAAAGAAAAAAAGAAAACAGAAAGAAGTTTATCACCTTTTTAACCTACTGAACCCAAAAATAAACCACGAGTTAAATTACTTAATTCTTCCTTAAAATACCAAACGCATAAAAAATGCACTAATATTTACTCTAGAGAATATCCGTCCCTAAAATGTTTAGAGGAGTTAATCTCTTAAAAGTCTCTTGACTGATCAAGAGATAACTTCTATTATGTAAGAATTAGTTAATAATCTTTAACTTAATCAACTTGATGCAGATGGGGAAGCGAAGAAGATGAACGATGTAGGCTAGATCTATTTCTAGTGTTGATGAACCCTGGTAGGAGTAACCACTCAAATCCACGAGCAAAATAATCCGAATCTACGAACGACCTGAATCTACGAGCCAAAATGAATAACTCGAATCCATGAGTAAATATAGAGGAAATTCAATTTTATTAATTAAAATTCGATGATAAAAAAATCAAGTATACAATGGCCTTATATAGAAAAATAAAAGAAGAATATTTTTCTAACTAGGAAACTAAAATAAAGAAAAGATGTTGGCCTAGAGGCCTTTCACCTTAGTTTTGATGATGACTAACTGATTGCACGCATTTATTGCATTATTCTTTATAACATTTTACATTTATCATGTAATAAATCTGCTAAATTCTTTGTCTTAAATGTCTATTTTGCAGAAGATAATCATGAGAAGAAAGAGGATAAAATCAAATAAATTAACTAGATCTATTTGGTTAGAGGAGAATGATCCCAAATCCAGTTGGGTAAATTCAGTTTTTGGTGAATCAGGTGGTTAAAGCTAAAGATTAACCGAGGATAACGTCAAATACAGAGTCCAAATCCAAAAAGATAAATAGATAGAGAGAAGATCAACGGATGAGATGAAGCAATTCTAACTCAGATTCTGGCTGGATATATTTTAGTATTTGAATTATAACTTTTGCTACAAGAACGCAAATCTGATGATTCAAGATGATCCAGAAAGAGATTAAAGGGCTACAACTCTTAAGTTGATCATTATTTCTAATTCTGTCATTTGATAAGTTATATTTAGCAATCAATAAGCCAATAAGCTACAGATCAGAACTGAATATCCACATCAAATCAAGTTTGAAGATAAGGGAAGGATTCAAATTCAGAAATAGTCAGCTTCCCTTATATTCATACTTCTCTACCCTCTGCATTTCTCCTATAAATACCTGCAATCTTAAAGACAAAAAAGGAAGGACCAAGCAGAGAGTAGAACTTAGGCTAATTTATAGTTTGTAACTTAGGTTTTTAGTTTTCTTTTATGTAATTTTTGTTTTATTTATGTAACTGAGAGGAGAGGAGACTTTCATGGAGGAATGAGAGCAAACTTGTACTGAAGGTGACACCATGTAAGTGATCTTTTCTTCCATTGTTATTTAAATAGAATCGAGGTTTCCTTTCCTTTTCTATTCTTGTTTTTGTTCGCTTCCCCTTCTGTATTTGTGGATCCAAATGAAACTGATAGCCTCGAAGTTGCCTTGTCCTTGCAAGTGCCGTTGATGGCTTATGGTGATGGATATCCATTTCTATGGTAGTATAGCTCGCCCCTTCATTTTACAGTGTAAATCGGGAATGGGGAAGATCTCATCTGCCATGCGTTAATCGCCTCACTTCAAGGTAACATCATTGCAAAAGATTCAAGGTAAGTATTTGGCCAAAGGAGATAAGTAACTTTTAGATTCTTTTCTTTTAATTCTTTAGTTTAGAACACCACAATCTACCACTTCTTTTATCACTCCTTTTCCATTTCTTTATACATATCATTTCTAGTTTCTTCATCTTCTTAATCTACCATCTTCTTCCTAATTCAACTTTAACTCAATTTTTCCTTTTTCTTTTAAAGAACTAAAGAAGAACTTTAACCATTAATTGTAGCATAAAAGAGAACTTGTTAAACAAGCTTCCATCGCTAGTCCCTCCTTGTGGATCACGACCCGCATAGCCACTTGCTATAGCGGTAGTATTGAGAACTTGCACTCTTTATTCTTATAGTTCTGAAATTCTGTATTTGTGTGCAGGTTATAGCTCAATCAAATTTTGGTTCAATCAAATTTTGGTGCCGTTGCCGGGGAGGGACGGTAAGTTATTCTCTTTTTAAGTTTACACTTTGGGTTAATTTTCTTCTTTGTTCTTGGTGTACAAGTTCAACAAGGAATTTTTGCTGCAGTGGACATATAAGTGGCTCTAAACTCTGCTCAAGAAAGCAGAGGTTAGAAGCCCTCAGATTTGCTACATTCTTGTGGTAAACTGAGTGAACTACTTACCTGTATTTTCTGCAGGTTGGTTGAATTGCATAGTTCAAATATCTGTAGCATTTATTTTCTTGTTTGACTCGTATATATATTTCTAACACAATAGTAAAAAGTTGATTGTAAATGCTAAAAATGATTTAGACTTTACATTTAAGCACGTGTCTATTTCATTTATTTTCTATTTATTGTTGAAGAGTGCTGGAGCTAAGGTATTTGTGCATAGCATTTAGTATAAGTTCATTCTTGTATGAAATATTGCTTGAGTATTACTTTTTTCTATATACTTAAACACTGCACTAAATTGATTTAAGGGCTTGTCCTATAAACAAGATAAGGTGGGGAAGTCATTATCCTCCCTTAACCCACAAATAATCTCCTCACTTACTAACCCAACCCTAATTAAAACTGAGTAGACGTTGGCCCTAGGGACATCTCGGACTCAAATAGGAGACTGACCTAAGGGGAAGTTGATTTGAATCTGATTCTTGCCAAATCGGTGACTAAGGTTGGGGATGGAGGGGCGAAACCCCGAAGGCTGGTGGTTTAGCTTAATTAGGCCCGTGCTTCTACGCGGATACTGTTGGCCCAGAGGCCTTCCACTCTAGTTTTGATGATGATTAACTCATGTAGTTATGTTTACTAAGTATCTTGTGATGTTTAGTTTCAGATCATTTAATCAAGATATTAGTTGGTGATTGCTTCAACAAGATGGTTTGAAAGTTTTCACATGGTGATTCCAGAGCCCGAGCATCAAGATCATACATAGCACTCGTTGGAGTCAAGCTCGGTGGATCACGGTTTGGATCGAGTCGACTTGAAGATGGAGATCATCAAGAAGACTTAGGTATCCTAGTTTAGTTTGTGTTTTAGATCTATGTGTAAAGATTAGATAGTGTGATATGCTCAAGTTCACAACACACACATGTTTTATGTTTTGGATTCGGTTTTTTCGGTTTTTGGTTTAACCGATATTGGTTTTCATGAATAAATAGATTCAAAATAAGTTTACATTGTTTAAATGTATATTAGATATGTTCTATATACATACATTCTTCATATCCTAGACAAACTTATTTTGACTTTCCTATTCATGTGGTTTAGGTTTTATTTTTAACAAAACATTATTTTGGAATTAAAGACAAAAACTATGATATGTATATGTTTCATGTATATTGGACCTATGTCCATATGCAACATGTCTAAAAGTGTTTAAGTATCATGTTTTTGTATTTGAATGAGTTTTAGGAAAAATCAGATTTCCTATTGAAAAATCTAAGTTTGAAAAAATACAGGTTTTGATTTTTGATAAAATTTGTAAGACACAAAAATGGTTCAAAATGTTTGAAATTTGTGTTAAAATTTTTAACACAAGTTTATATTTCAATGTAAAATGATAAAACTATTTTTGTGGATTTTTAGAAGTTTTTATGGGAATTTTTACAATATTTTTAAATCCTATTTTCTGACCCAGAACAGTGCCTGACAGGCTCTGGCGGTCGACCGACCGGTCGACCGGACCCAGAGTCGATCGACCGATCGGTCGACCGACGTGCACAGATCTGTGCACGTTGGGCTGGCACTTGGGCCGGTCGACCGGGCGGTCGACCGGACCAGAGAGCTCTGTTCTCTGTTTTTCTACGGTCGACCGGCCGGTCGACTGCAGGCAGCCAACGGCCAAAAATATGACCGTTGGCGGCCGACCGGGTGGTCGACCGCCAGCCGCCAGGGCTGACTAAAAGTCCCAACGGCTAGTTTTTATTGGAGGCCTATTTAAACCCCAATTCTTTGGGATTTTGGCCAAGGTTTTCAAGAAGAAAATTTTTCCTATTCTCTAGTGTTTAAATCAAGTTTTCAAAAGTGTTTTAGATCAAAAGATTTCATCTTTATTGTTTTCAAGGGTTTGGAAAATTCAAAGAAAAATAGGTTTTTGGGATATTGCTTTAGATCTTCGTTTCTATCATATTGAAAGTGTTTTCCCAAGGATTTTTCTTTGTTATTTGATTTCCAAAACACCTTGATTTCCACTTGAGCTATATCATCATATCCTATTCTATTAGAATCATTTATTTGTGGGAAAAAGGATTGTTTGTGGTTGTGGATACCACTTTGTCGTACCCTCCCTTTCTTGTTGTATCCCTCTTTGGTAAAGGTTGATTGGAGTGGTGATTTGCTCCCTCTTTGGTAGAGGTTGAGTTTGTGGTGTGCTCCCTCTTTGATAGAGGTTGAGGTTGTTGTTTACTCCCTCTTGGTGAGGTGGAGTTGGATTGGATTTGTATCCCTCTTCGGTAGAGGTGGATTTGGTTGTATTGGTGGAGTTCGGTATTCCGGTCTTCGGTAGACCTTTTGTATTGCCTCGGTGGAGGTTGTATTGGTTAAGAGAGGAGTTTGGTACTCCTAGTGGATTGGAAATCCTTCTCGGTGAAGGCGGGGATGTAGAGCTCTGTGCTCGAACCTCGAAACACATCTTCTTATTTGCGTTTAATCGATTGGCTCTCAACTCTCTCTCTCTCTCTCTTTATATTGTGCCTTGCATCTATTCATATTGTCATATCTTATATGCTTGTGTTGTGCCTTGCATCTATTCATATTGCTCATTCATATTATATGCTTGGCTTGTGTGTGTGTGCCTCGCTTGTGCTTAACCACGAGAGCTTCATATAGCGCCTCAACTCTTATTCAGAGGAATCAAGAGGAGTTAGCTCAGAGCCCTTCACGGGGAATTCGGCTACACTCTTTGGTTGCACTAAGTGTTGTTACAAATTAGTTTTAATTTCCGCATTTAGTTCATTAGATTAGCAGTACACCTATTCACCCCCCTCTAGGTGTACTTACAATTGGTATCAGAGCCTACGCTCCTGATATTTGGTTTAACCACCTAGGAGTGAGATCTTGGTTTGCTAATCTTTCATTTGCATTTGCACGTATATTTGTCTGCACACACTCATGGATTGCTTGTCACCTCCCATGTTTGATGTTTCCAACATTGACACATGGAAATTTAGGATGTCCATGTATTTGAAAACCCTAGGCTTGCATGTTTTCCTTGCCGCTACCAAGAAATGCTATCTTGGTAACCGCAATCATATTGGGGCCAATACACTTGCCCTTGAGGCTATTAGAAGCACGCTTAACAAAGAATATCTTATGCTTATTTCTAATTTTGATTCCGCCTTTGCAGTATGGAACAAGTTGACTACCTCCAAGCTTCATTTGCCAATCTAACCGGAGGAGGAATCTAGCGGAGAATCCGAGTCACTATGCTACATGGTCCAAGAGAATGACTCCCTTGAGGTATATTCGGAATCTCAACTAGATTGTGATAGTGCTAGTTCTTCAAATGAATATGTTGATGCCAATGCCTTGAATGAAGAACTATCCATTGTATGTGAAAAATTATTGGAAAAATATAACATGTTGAAAAAGAAAAGTTTTGAACTAAAAGAAGAAAACAAGGATTTATGTTCAAAACTTGATTTGGTTTTGCAAGATAAAGTGGAGATTTCTAATGAAAGAGATTCATTAAAATCTAGACTTGATCTTGCTCTAAAAGAAAATGAATTGTTAAAATCTAAAAATGATTGTGAAACAATTTTGAAGAAAAATGAAAACTTGTCTTCAAAAGTTTGTTTTAAAAGAAAATGATTCTTTGAAAATAAAGATTGCCTCAATTTCAAAGGATTTAGAAGTTTGTTTAAAGAAAAATATTTCTTTGCAAAATAATATTGATGCACATGCTAGGAGAGTTTCACCTAGTTCACCCATTGCATGCTCCACTTCTTCTTTAATTAAAAATGATATATCCATGCTAAAGAAGAATATTGATTGTTTGGGCTCCACTTTGAGCCAATGTGCTAAGAACCATACACGTTTGGAATCTTTATTTCGCAAGAAACAAGTTCCATCTTTGCATGCACACCCTCCACGGCATATACATGCTACTTACGATCACCACCATCACACCATGTATGCTCATGTGTACACTTGTACACATTGTAGACGTAAGGGCCACCTTGCTAGATTTTGCTATGATCATATATATAATGAAAATTTAGCAACAAAATTTGTTTGGGTTAGAAGAGGTACTAACCCCCATGGACCCAAAAAAATATGGGTACCAAAGACCACCCCTATTGTATTTGATGTAGGTGTGGCCTCTCGCATGACGTGAGAGTATCGATACCTTAGAGTGGATGCATTCCGAGCTTCATGTGGACTATTTGGATGCATCACTTTCAAGGGATGTTTGGTGGGAGGACCACCTTGGTTTGGAGAACTAGAGAGGTGCCTTCATCGGTTTTGGTATTGATCTCTAACTCCCGTTTATATTTACATGCTTTTCATGTTCATTGTTTATAGCATGTTTTGTTGTTTATTGATTATTATGACAATACCATGATTATTAGATCATTGACATGCATGTATAGCTTTTAAGATCACCCATGCTTAATATGGATCATTCTTTGTGCTCTCGCATATGTTTAGCTATTATGTATATCATAGTTCTAATAGCATGTGGATTTACATAATGATCATATCATGTTGATTTATGACTTGTTTTATGCTTCGTGATTTGATTACTTGTTTAAATGTTAGTTTTCATTAAGACTAGGATTTATACTTGTACATATAGTGGGCCACAAATAAATTTTTATATGTTTGTGCTTGAACGCTTATTTGTACCCATTAGATGTGCTAGTATAGTCTAGTTTTGATGATTCATGCATTTTAACTTGTATTCCCCATTTTGGACATGTTTTATGATCATGTGTTTTCACTTCATGTATATGTCTATCTTGTCTAAACTATTAATTATACATATACATCTTTTGAGCCACGTGCCTTAATGCATATACATTTGTGGACTCGTTATGTTTTGGATATGTATGTATACTTTAGTTTATACTTGACATACATATGCCTTGAAGAAATCGAGTTTTGATGATTTTCATGTTTTGAGGAATATTGAGCTTGAATGTCTATTTTTATGATTATTTGTGTCACATAACACTTGTACACTCACTTCATTTAAATGTTTATCATGATTATGTTTTTCGTGAGTATGTATGGGCTTTATGGATTTTGAGTGTTTTAGTGATCATGTGATTTACATAGTTTCATGAAAAATAATTTTGTTTTATTCCTTACTTGAAGGATTTCGTACTAGTTTACAAGTTTTTTCATTTAACTAGTGCGATATTCTTCGTTATGATAGAGTTTTTCAAACATACTATATTTTCAAACCTATTCTTTGAAAACCCCTACCTTCCAAGGGCGGTTGGATGGGAGACCATGCTTTGTATGCTTTTATTGAAAATCATTTTAAACTTGAGCATGATTGGGTGGTAGGTTATATGAGATATACATTTGATATTATTGTTGTTTCAATTGGTATCATTGGATCTTTTCAATTGGTATCAATATTGACATTTCTTGTATACTCATATATATTTTTTGTGTATGTATGCTTTCAATTGGTATCATCTATTTTGATTGGTACTCATTTTTCATACACCTTTACATGTTTTATTTGTGCTTACTATATCCCTATATTCTTGAGCACAAATGTTATATATGCTAAGCTTAGTTTTTAAATGACTATCATGTTTCAATTGATTAGTTTTTCAATTGGTGTTCAACACAAGCTTATGCATCTTTTTAGTTGGTATTTCATAAAGGGGGAGAAAATTTGTATTTTTATCTTTCAATTGGTATTTCGTTTACCGTTGATTTCTACTCCCACACTTTATGTTGAAAATTGATTTTATTTTGATATCATATGCTCTAAATGACAAATACTTACAATTGGTATCTTTTTGTATCAAGATGCTTATTTGAATACTTTAAATTGGTATCAAGATTTTATTTGTTTTCTCAAAATTGGTATCAATGCCTTATTTACTTTCAAGTGGTATATGTTTACTTTTTATTTGGTATCTAAATGTGCTACTTTGACACATTTTTAATTGGTATCAAATTTATTTTATTGAGAAAATTCGAAATGTTTTAATAAGAAATATGAAAAATGTTTTGATTTATATTGCCTATATGCAAGGGGAGCTTAACATCTCTTCTACATATAGATTCATGTTGTGTGTATCCTATATTGAGGAGCTTGACAACTCTTCTTTATGCGATACACGTGTGTAGGGGGAGCTTCACATCTCCTCTTATGTATTGCATATTATGTGTTATGTGAATTAGGGCTTGTCATCCTTTCTTCATGTAATGCATATATGTAGGGAAGTTAACTTAGCGTCTTCCTCTTCATGAATGTATATCGCATATATTCTTATTATTGATTTGTTTGATGTCACCCCTTTATTGATTCTTTGTTTCGGACAAAAAGGGGAGAACATTGTTTTGTTTTTACTTTAACCCCTTTGTTGATGATTGACAAAAAGGGGGAGAAGTATTTGGTATATATATGCATGTTTTTGGAAAAAGGATTTATGTTTATGCATATATGTTTTGTATTGTTTTGCAAATAGGAGAAATAGTATTTGATGTGTTTCATGCTTATTTATGCATGTTTATCTCCTTATATTTGCATACATGTTTATTTATGCATGTGCTTCATTGCATATCTTATTGCTTATTTGTGATGCATGAGTTAAGGGGAGCTTCTTTGAAGCTTAACTTTAATCCATGCATATATAACTCCATGCGTTTTGTCATCATCAAAAAGGGGGAGATTGTTGGCCCAGAGGCCTTCCACTCTAGTTTTGATGATGATTAACTCATGTAGTTATGTTTACTAATTATCTTGTGATGTTTAGTTTCAGATCATTTAATCAAGATATTAGTTGGTGATTGCTTCAACAAGATGGTTTGAAAGTTTTCACATGGTGATTCCAGAGCCCGAGCATCAAGATCATACATAGCACTCGTTGGAGTCAAGCTCGGTGGATCACGGTTTGGATCGAGTCGACTTAAAGATGGAGATCGTCAAGAAGACTTAGGTATCCTAGTTTAGTTTGTGTTTTAGATCCATGTGTAAAGATTAGATAGTGTGATATGCTCAAGTTCACAACACACACATGTTTTATGTTTTGGATTCGGTTTTTCGGTTTTTGGTTTAACCGATATTGGTTTTCATGAATAGATAGATTCAAAACAAGTTTACATTGTTTAAATGTATATTAGATATGTTCTATATACATACATGCTTCATATCCTAGACAAACTTATTTTGACTTTCCTATTCATGTGGTTTAGGTTTTATTTTTAACAAAACATTATTTTGGAATTAAAGACAAAAACTATGATATGTATATGTTTCATGTATATTGGACCTATGTCCATATGCAACATGCCTAAAAGTGTTTAAGTATCATGTTTTTGTATTTGAATGAGTTTTAGGAAAAATCAGATTTCCTATTGAAAAATCTAAGTTTGGAAAAATACAAGTTTTGGTTTTTGATAAAATTTGTAAGACACAAAAATGGTTCAAAATGTTTGAAATTTGTGTTGAAAATTTTAACACAAGTTTATATTTCAATATAAAATGATAAAACTATTTTTGTGGATTTTTAGAAGTTTTATGGGAATTTTTACAATATTTTTAAATCCTGTTTTCTGACCCAAAACAGTGCCTGACAGGCTCTGACGGTCGACGGACCCAGAGTCGGTCAACCGATTGGTCGACCGACGTGCACAGATCTGTGCACGTTGGGCCGGTCGACCGGGCGGTCGACCGGACCAGAGAGCTCTGCTCTCTGTTTTTCTACGGTCGACCGGCCGGTCGACCGCAGGCAGCCAGCGGTCAAAAATATGACCGTTGGCGGTCGACCGGGCGGTCGACCGCCAGCCGCCAGGGCTGTCTAAAAGCCCAAACGGCTAGTTTTTGTTGGAGGCCTATTTAAACCCCAATTCTTTGGGATTTTGGTTAAGGTTTTCAAGAAGAAAAATTTGCCTATTCTCTAGTGTTTAAATCAAGTTTTCAAAAGTGTTTTAGATCAAAAAGATTTCATCTTTATTGTTTTTCAAGGGTTTGGAAAATTCAAAGAAAAATAGGTTTTTGGGATATTGCTTTAGATCTTCATTTCTATCATATTGCAAGTGTTTTCCCAAGGATTTTTCTTTGTTATTTGATTTCCAAAACACCTTGATTTTAACTTGAGCTATATCATCCTATCCTATTCTATTAGGATCATTTATTTGTGGGAAAAAGGATTGTTTGTGGTTGTGGATACCACTTTGTTGTACCCTCACTTTCTTGTTGTATCCCTCTTTGGTAGAGGTTGATTGGAGTGGTGATTTGCTCCCTCTTTGGTAGAGGTTGAGTTTGTGGTGTGCTCCCTCTTTGGTAGAGGTTGAGGTTGTTGTTTACTCCCTCTTGGTGAGGTGGAGTTGGATTGGATTTGTATCCCTCTTCGGTAGAGGTGGATTTGGTTGTATTGGTGGAGTTCGGTACTCCAGTCTTCGGTAGACCTTTTGTATTGCCTCGGTGGAGGTTGTATTGGTTGAGAGAGGAGTTCGGTACTCCTAGTGGATTGGAAATCCTTCTCGGTGAAGGCAGGGATGTAGAGCTCGGTGCTCGAACCTCGAAACACATCTTCTTGTTTGTGTTTGATCGATTGGCTCTCAACTCTCTCTCTCTCTTTCTCTCTTTATATTGTGCCTTACATCTATTCATATTGTCATATCTTATATGCTTGTGTTGTGCCTTGCATCTATTCATATTGCTCATTCATATATATGCTTGGCTTGTGTGTGTGCGCCTCACTTGTGCTTAACCACGAGAGCTTCATATAGCACCTCAACTCTTATTCAGAGGAATCAAGAGGAGTTAGTCCAGAGCCCTTCACGGGGAATTCGGCTACACTCGTTGGTTGCACTAAGTGTTGTTGCAAATTAGTTTTAATTTTCGCATTTAGTTCATTAGATTAGCGGTACACCTATTCACCCCCTCTAGGTGTACTTACAGATACCTCCCACCAATCTTGCCCCTACCTGACCGATTAACTTGTGGTCAGATTCGGCAATATACCCCCAGTGGACAGTCTAACCAGTTAGGAGTCGTCTAGGTCTAAGGTTTACCCTAACTTAGGTTAGATTTTTTTTCTTTTATTTGTTTTCTTATTTGTTTTTTTTTCTTTGTTTGTATTTTATTGTGTGATATGGCTTATAACAATAATTTTTCCAATTTTAATTGTAATTCATATTACACCCTAACCTCTTTTTTGGATATTACCAATCCGGCATATCATATCATAACTTTAACCAATCTAGTGTGCTAGATTGGTCTTATCCGAATCAATATAACCCATGCCCCCAATCTTATACCATAATTTTCAGAATAATTTCAACTCTTCACAGAGTCAATGGGGATTCACCTCCCCCGAGTCCAATTTTTAACCAACTTGTCCTCCTTATCCACCTTGTCCACAATATTTTCAAGAATCATACTCAGTTCCACCAGTTCAAAATAGAAAACCATCAATCTTGAAAATGAGTATGCGTGAATCCAAGCAACAATCACAAAATCTGACGGACTCACAATTTCATCATAAATTTCAAAACAACACTTCATCTTTTCAAGTCCAATCGCAACAAAATGATGAACCAATCAACTATGAGAAGATGCTTGAAGCCATGACTCAGGCTCAAATCTCTCGTAATCATGACATAGATATGATGGTCTAAACTCTCTGTTCTCACTGTTTGACCATTTCTGATGTCACTAACCATTCTGTTAGAGCCAAAGAATCATGTTGTTTTAGAAAATAAGATTCCATTTCAGTAGAACCATTTGAACTTGCCCAAACTCTATATTTTAAAAATGTCATTGACAGTTTGGCAAGTTATCCCTTTCCTGAAATTGAACTTGAGAATGAATATGATCCTGAACGTCAACTTGGTGATTCAATTCTACTTCCTGATTCAATAATGACTCCGGTGTCTTCACCTGATTTCAATCTTTTTTCCGAGTCAACATTGGATCCTGTGCCAATTCATCATGAAATTGAATCACCAATCTTTTATGATCATCATATTGAACTTGACCAATTTCATACTTTTGAAAGTCTCATTGACAAATTGGCAAGTTCTCATTTTTATGAAATTGAACTCAATGAGAAATGTGACCTAGATTCTCAAATTTGTGATCCAGTTCAAATTCTCGAATCAATATTGACTCCTGTTTTGTTACCTGACTTGAGTAATATTTTAGAGTCAGTTTTGATTCCCACACCTGTCATTCTTGAACTTGAATCACTGATATTAAGTCACATTCCTGAACCCACTTCTTGATTTGGACCCACTTCCTGAACCAATCTCGACTCCTGAACCTTTACTTGATTCAAGTCACTTTCCTGAGTCGGTATTAGTTCTCGTACTTCCTAAGTCCAAGTCAATCATTCCATCTTTTCACACTCCATTTTGGGACAAGGCGGTTGACAAAATTGACTCAGAAATTAATTATGAAATTTAAAAATTAGATGGGGTAGAATATTTAATAAAAATCATTCATGTATACATCATTTTAGTGGGTTATATTAGAGAGATTTCTGGTGGGTTCCTCCGAACTCCACGAAAATTCAATTGGGCCGCATTTCGTGGACCAATCAGACCACCACCGGAACCACCACCTTAAGGTAATATTTTCCTTCCCTTTTTTCTTTTTCATGCATCTATGCATTAATTCATACATTGAGGACAATGCATGAGATAGGTGCAGGGGAGGGTCTAACATAACTTAGGTTTTTCTTTTTATTTAAAAAACAAGAAAAAAATTAATATTTTCTTTACTTTTAAAAACTTTTTGAAAATAGAAATAATATTTTAACATATTTTTTGTAAGAAATTAAGTCAATTTTAAGGAATAGGATAATCATAATTAGGATTTCTAATACTTGATCAAAATAAGATTATTTGTTTGATTTTTAGGGTTAGGAAGATAATTTGTCAAAGTAATTTAATCTTGATCTTTGCCTTGATGAATATGCACACTTTATACACTTGCACACTTAGAGTTCAAAAATAAAGATCCATGGCAAGAATTGCATCTTGTATTGCAAGAATAATATAACCTACTTTGCCAACTGACCATTTAGCGATGAGAGTTTCGTCATAAGCAATCTTAGAGGATTAACCTTAGAGATAACGTGAATGGTCTAGCCCACAAGATATTGTCGCATCTTTTGGATGGCAAAAAGCAAAGCTAGACACTCCTTTTCGATCGGGTTGTAGAGATGCTCAGCTCCAATCATGGTCCTTCAGGTAGTAGATTGCTTTCTCATGTCCTTGGTTATTATTCTGGGCTAGCAGAGCTTCCAAAGAATGATCCATAGCTCTAACATACATCAGGAAGGGTTTTTCTGATACTGGAGCTGTAAGAATAGGCGAATGCATGAGTTATTGCTTGATTCCTCAAACGCTTGTTGGCAAGCACTGTCCCATACAAATAAGACTCCTTTCTTCATCATTTTGATGAGGGTTGTTCTTTAGATTTCTTGGAGGTTGCATCTCCTGAATGGTGCGGACTTTCTCAGGTCGAGATAGATTCATTTATATGTAAAAACAAATCCAAGGAACTTGCCAGTGACTACCCCCAAGGAGTTGGTCGGATTCATTTTCAATTGATTCACCTGTATGATGTCAAATACTCTCTTCAGATCTTCTATGTGATCGCCTTTGTCATGACTCTTCACTACAATATCATCTACGTAGTATTATACAGTCTTGCATATGCTCGTGGAAGATTGTATTCATTGCCGTTGATATGTCGCCCCTGCATTCTTCAAAAGGGAATATATTTCATGATTGGATATATGTATAAATAAATTTCGAGGATGAAATTCTTGATAAGGTGGTGTGAGTGTAATGGCCTGAATATTATATGACTATATTTGTGTATGGATGTGTGGATATACATATAAGTGTTGATATGATATTTGATGTTCGGATAAGAATATATGTGTAAATGTGTGTATGTGTACATATATATGTATATGTGTGTATGTGTACGTGCATGTAGGTATATCTACGTGTTAATGAGGAGCATGTGGAGTGCCTCACATATATTGGATAAGTTTACGCACTGAGAGAGAAGAGTTGGGAAGAGATGCTGTTCAGAACAGGTTAAGAATCATAACTTGACACAGAGGTTCGGTTGACCATTCGGTCGACCAACCTGCATAAATATGCATCTGGGGTGTCACTCGGTCGATCGGGGGTCGATCGAACCCCGACAGAGAGTTGGGGGTTCTCAGTCGACCGATCGACCGATCCCCACCTAGTCGACCGAACCTCAACAGAGAGTTGCGGTTGTCAGTCGGTCGATCGACCGGTCAACTGATCCCCAATAGAGAGAACTGACAAGAAGTCGGTCAACCGGCCGGTCGACCGACCAATGTCGGTTGGAGACTTCGGTCGACCGACAGTGGGTCTAGGCTTTATCCTGGGCCTTTCCCTCACTTCTCTATAAATAAGAGAGTGATCTGTTTTTTCTCTCTTTCTCATTTGCACACTCTTTCTTTCTCTCTCTTATATCTCTCTCCCTTCCTATGGTGGCCGGCCTAGCACAAGAAGAAGGAGAAGAAGAAAAAGAAGAAGAAGAATAAGGAGAAGAAGATGGAGATCCCCATGGATCTTCCCCTAACTTGAAGCCATGCTTGGATGGAGCTCCCTCTCCTTAATTCTATCATCATCTTTATCATCTCTTTGACCTAGCAAGGTAAGTCTTACTTTGCTTGCTTTTTCCCATGGATTCAAAGCCTAGGATTTATAAAAATGATATTTGCATTTTACCTATGATATTAAAAATGAGTTTTGATTATGTTATAGTATTTGGATCTTGCTAAGATTATTAAGAGTTCATGCTTAGTATGATAGCTATCATATACTTGAATTTTTGATTAATACAAAATGTGATTTTTACCAGATCTAAAATTCAAAATATGCATATAATTAAAAATGTGATATTTATTACTTAGAATTAAATAATTAATTATAGGCTTATCCTTGACATGCTAGCTTGCATCCCCTTAAGTATGGATCGGTTTAGTTAATAAAAATGTGATTTTTATTAGATCTGGGAAATGAGTTATTAAAATATAATTTTTATATGATTAATATGCTTAGAATCATGTAGGATATATACATGTGTATCCATTAGTAGCTAATATGTATATACTAGAATATGAGACTTATTTGATAATAAATATTTTGATATTTATTTTACCCATGAATTAAATATAAAGACTTGATTATGTTTGGATGATTTGTTGATGTTAAGCTAATTACATGAAAATTAACTAGTTGTTTACCATGCTAGGAACTTTCCATAGATCCCTATGATTGGTTTGATCCATTGGTTGTTGAGTTGAATCGATATTGATCTATAACATTAGAAGAAAACCTAATAGGTTTTGAATTGATAATTGAACCATTATATGTTATTTGATTTCTGGAGATGCGTATCAATTTTGAATCGATGTTTGTGATACTCGTTGCACCTTTATGGGACGGATGTAGCATACACGTAGATACATGTAGCTATTATGTATGTATTGGCGGTGAGCGTGTACACTGGATACGTAGGGTTATCCTATTTTTATGCGTAAAGCACAAAGTTACACTGATACATACATACATACATACATACATACATACACACACACACACACATATATATATATATATATATATATATATATATATATATATATATATATATATATATATATATATATATATATATATATATATATATATATATATATATATATATATATATATATATATATATATATATATGAGAAAAAATGTATATCAGCCTGCAGCTGAGAGAACTCTCTCAGCCTGCGGTGACGTGGCTCAATTTTGTCACCCCACTAACTTGCGGCCCGCTTATAGGAAGAAGTTAAATTACCAAATACCCCTTATGAAAAGCTACTCTTTCGGTAACTTTCGTTATTGTTTATTATTATTTGCCCAAAAGGCAATTTTGGAGCGCACGTTGTCAGACTTAGGTTATTGTTTATTATTATTTTCCCCCTTTTTAATGATTATTTAAAAATTATAAGGGAGTAAAAGCATATTATTTTTAATAAACTGCGAGCAAGGTCGCAGTCATCTACAGTGCAAACATAATCTACTGCGACCCGGGTCGACACTGCGACCAAGGTCGCAGTCATCTACAGTGCAAACATAATCTACTGCGACCCGGGTCGACACTGCGACCAAGGTCGCAGTCATCTACAGTGCAAACATAAACAACTGCGACCCTGGTCGACACTGTGACCAAGGTCGCATAAGACTACAGTGCGAACACAAACTTTTACAGTGACTCTGGTCGACACTGCGACCAAGGTCGCAGTCATCTACAGTGCAAACATAAACAAATGCGACCAGGGTAGACATGGCGACGAAGGTCGCATAAGACTACAGTGTAAAAATAAACAACTGCGACCCAGGAATGATGAAACAAATGACGTTAAATACAGTGCGACCATGGTCGCAAAACACTACATAAATATTGAAATAACTGCGACCCATGTCGTCAGTATGTAAAAAAAAAGGAAGTTTCATATACTGCAACCATCAGAATGATTGAGTGAAATTTTAGAGCTGAAATTTTTTTTTGAAAGGCAACTTTTTTTACATAAGGTAAAAAGATGTGACAGAGGGTATTTTCGGAAGATACATTGTTGAGGTGACTGACATTAAATTGGGCGGGATTTTTCATCTTTTTGTCCGCCAAAATTTATGACAGGTATGTGGCTATGATGTTGCCACGTCCTGCCGGCTGAGAAACTCTCTCAGCCTGCCGGCTGAGGTATAGTAACCCCTATATATAAATATATATATATATATAAATATATATATATATATATATATATATATGATGCATTGATTACTGTGATACATGTATTAGACACGTGGGTTTGGATGAACGCCGAGTGCGTATATGTTGATGCAGATATGAGCATGTGTTGTTTCATCTAAATCATTGCATCATTTACATTCTGCATCATTGCATTGGGTGGAGTGGCGGAGATGAGAACATCGCGCAGAGGAAGGAAAGTGTGGATGGAGATGTACATCCATTCATTTGATATGTTTAGTGGTAACCATCACATAGAGGAAGGGGAGTATGGATGGATTTACTGATAGAGATCTGATGTATTTAGTTGTGACCATCACGTAGAGAAAGGGGAGTATGGATGGATTCACCGCTAGTGATTAGTTTACAGTTTTGCATCATTATATCGCATTTTCCTACTGATTTATGAATAAAATGTCGGTATAAACCGTGTTTTGGTCTCTCTTGCAGATAATCAAGACAAGGAGGGTAAAAGGGTAATAAAAGCTTAATTAAACCCATTTTTGGGTAATTAAATCCGCATTTCTTGGAGGCCAAGTAAGGGAGCTTCTAGAAGATACATTGAACCTATACCCTTGCGCATGTTAGACAAGAATCTGGACATAAATAACTGAATTTGAGCACATCTGGATGGTCCCCAAAGCGAAACAGACCCACACACCAAAACCAGGGAACCAGGTCCCTGGTATTGCTGTGAAAACGCGGCTATGGCACGTTTCCGCGGCCCTATGGTGGGCCCATGCGTGGATTTTTGACGCTGGCCTCGTCTCGTCTTCTGGAACCTCCTTTTGCCTATAAATACTACAGGATTTGGCCAAAACATAAGCAGATTGAAAATAGACTAGGTTTTCTATCTTTTAGTGTAGTATAGTGTAGGTATTCTTCTTCTTTCTTTTGTACTTTTATTTTCTTTTAGGTTCATGTATTAGGGCTGAGAGATTCAGAGAGAGGAAGAGAGAGATTGATATAATAGATGGTGATAATCTATGTAAAGGTGTCTCCTTTCTTCTCCATTGTATTCTTCTCCATCTTCTACATGATGCTTAGCTAACTTTTCTTTTCATGGCAATCTAACTACTAACCACTAACCATCTAACCACTTACTTGAAAATCTACATGAATATAATAGCCTCTACAAGGCCTTGCTCTTGTAAGAGCCATTGATGGCTCATGATGATGGATTCTAATATTCTAACATTTCTAACATCTAACCCACTAACTTGCTAACTTGCAATGTCTTCTTTATTTCATGCTCACCTCTAATCGGTTTGATGATTTAATAGTAACTTGCAACTTGTTGCGTGGTATAGATGTGTTGTTTGAATGTAGAAAAACAATCTTATAAGCCATGCTTTGTATCGTCTCTTGAAGCCAAGGACTAGTGATGGCCAAGGATCCATGTGAGGCAACTCACTAAGAGGTTAGCATGGTTAGTGGAACAATTAATAGTTAGTAGCCATGAGTTTTCTTTTATCTTATTTTAAAAATCAATTTTAAAACCCTTTTATCATTTTCCCATTGTTGTTCTCACCAACTTTTTAGTTTATCTCAGTTCATCTTCTTTTTGTTTTCAATCTCTTTTATTTTCACATCACCGTTTATCATCTTCTTCACCTATCACCTCTGGATTTCTTTTCTTTCCTTTCCTTTTTCTAATTCTTTATCAAAGAAGACTTGTTAACATAACACGTGAACGGACTGTTAATGCTTCTATTGCCTCCCATCCCTGTGGATTTGAACCGTTGAGCCAATGCTATAACAGAAGTATCGAGGGAATATTAGCATACATATAATTTCACTGATTTTATAAAACACACATTTTCAATTGCTGGTTTCACTCCGAACAAAATTTTGACGCCGTTGCCGGGACGGGAATGGTTTTGATTTCACATTTTTGATAACATTTTCTTCTCTGTTTTGGTGTGCAGGTCGATTTTTACAGGAACTTAATATTGCAGAACACTCATTAT
Organism: Agave tequilana; assembly: GCA_038442645.1. Lineage (NCBI taxonomy): Eukaryota > Viridiplantae > Streptophyta > Magnoliopsida > Asparagales > Asparagaceae > Agave > Agave tequilana. Next base: position 27,175 of record JAVJIF010010215.1, read on the forward strand.
CATGGTAGCTTCCTGCTCTTGAAAGCAGAGACCCAGCTTCCAAAGAAACGCCGCGCAAACGCGACTTTAGTTACGGTTCCGCGGCTATTTTGTGGCAGAGTTTTTTCTTGTTTTGCTGGGATGTGCATATTGTAATAGCTAGTGGATCTATACTATTACTTTCCTGCTTTGATTGTCTACACACTACAATAATTAAAGAACTAAAATACGGTATTTGGACGCTTTTAAAACGCTTTAGACATTTGCATTTAGGCACGTGCCAATTTAAATTCTAATATACTGTATTTTGTTCTATTGTTGTGATCTGGACTGAAGTGTATTTATGGCATTGCATATAGTACGTGGGTGATTTACTCGTTTTTTTTGTTATTCTTATCTATATTGCACACTTGCATGAATTGAAATTAAATGGCAAAACCCATACAAGATAAGGTGGGGATTTCATCACCCTTCCTTAGCCCAAAAATCACCTCCCCACTCACACAACCCAAACCCTAATAAAATTGATTGACGTTGGCCCCTAGGGACATCTCGGACTTATTAAGAGATTGACCGAGGGTGGAACTTATTTTGAATCTTACTATTGTGAAATCGGTGTCTAAGGTTGGGGATTAAGAAGTTACGCCTCGAAGATATCATGGTTTCACGTAATTAAGGCCCGTTGCTTACGCACAGATACCTCCCACCGTATTTTGTCCCTACCTGGCCGATTAGCTTGTGGTCGGATTCATATAACAACCTCCCCTGGGTAATCAACAAGTTAGGAGTCGTCTGGGTCTAGGTCAACCCTACTATAGGCTTGGTTTTGATTTTTTCGTTCTTTTTGTTGTTTGTTTGTTTCCTCTTTTTTGTTTGTGATTGTTTGTGAAATGGAATGCAACAATAACAATTCTTTCAATCCTAATATGAATTCATATTTCACACCGACCCCATTTGATTTAGATAATTCCAACCTGGCTTTTTAAAATAGGAACCAACCAAATACACCGGGTTGGACTTATCCGAATCAATATAACCCATACCCCCACTCTAATGACCATAATTTTTAAAATAATTTCAACTCTTCACAGAGTCAATAGGGATTCACCTCCCCCGAGTCAAATTTTCAACCTCCTTATCCACCTTGTCCACCTTATTCACAAATTTTATAATATTCACTCCCCGATTTCGTTTCCTATACTCCTTTTCTAGACCAACCCATTGAAGAAAAATTTGAGCTAGAAAAGAGTATAGACGCCTTGCTTGAGTCCCAACAAAATAAGTTCGACTCATAATTTTTTCAAAACCAAAATTCATACTCAGTCACAACAGTTCGAAATAGAAAACCATCAATCTTGGAAATGAGTATGCGTGAGTAAGAACAACAATCACAAAATCTGATGGACTCACGATTTTCAAAATAAATCTTCTTCTTTTCAAGCCCAATCACAACAAAACGATGGCCAATCGACTATGAAAAGATGCTTGAAGCCATGACTCAGGCTCAAATCGTTCATAATCATGACATAGATATAATGGTCAAAACTCTCCATTCTCATCCTTTGACCACTCCTGATGTCACTACCATTTTGTTAGAGCCAAAGAATCATGTTGTTTTGAAAATTAAGATCCAATTTCAGTCCACCTATTTGATCTTGACAAAACTCTGATTTTTGAAAATCCCATTGACAGTTTGTTAAGTTATCCTTTTCTTGAAATTGAACTTGAGAATGAATGTGATCATGAACCTCAACTTGGTAATTCAATTCCACTTCTTGATTCAATATTGACTCTGGTATCTTTACCTCACTTCAATCTTTTTCCTGAATTGCTTATCTTTTATGATCATCATATTGAACTTGACCAATTTCATACTTTTGAAAGTCCCATTGACAAGTTCTCATTTTTATGAAATTAAACTCAATGAGAAATGTGACCTAGATTCTCAAATTTGTGATCCAGTTTAAATTTTTAAATCAATATTGATTCCTTTTTTGTTACCCAACTTGAACAATATTTTAGAGTCAGTTTTGATTTTCACACCTATCATTCTTGAACTTGAATCACCAATATTAAGTCACATTCTGTTGTGGGGAAATGGATGTGGACTTGAGTTTCAACTTCTTGATTTGGACTCACTTCCTGAACCAATCTCGACTCCTGATCCTTTACTTGACTTAAGTCACTTTCCTAAGTCAATATTAATTCTTGTAGTTCCTAAGTCCAAGTCAATTATTCTATCTTTTCACACTCCATTTTGGGACAAGGGTGTTGATAAAACTGACTCCGAAATTATTTGTGAAATTTAGAAATTAGATGGGGTAAAATTCTTAATAAAATCCTTCATGTTTACAGCATAATAATGAGTTGTATTATAGAGGTCTCTGGTGGATTCCTCCGAACTCCACACAAATTAGATTGGGTCGTATTTCATGGACCAATCAGACCACCATCGGAACTACCACCTTGAGGTGATTTTTTCTTCCCTCTCTATTTATTTCATACATACATACATACATTCACGATGCATTGAGGACAATGCATGAGATAAGTGTGAGGGAGGGTTTACTAACATAGAGTTTTTAGATTTTCTTTCTTTTTCACTTCTTTTAGGATACGTTTAAAAAATTTCCCTTTTGTATAGGATTTTTCTCTTTCTTTAAAAACCTTTTGAAATAAGTGACAATGTTTAGATCTAAAAATTAAGATGATCTTAGAAATTGAGAAAACCTTAATTATGACATCTTAAACCTACTTAAAATAATAGATCATGTTTAAAATTATAGGTTAAGTATAACAGATTGGGGAGATAATTTTATCTTGAATTTTTGCCTTAGATAGTATGCACTTCACACAAACACAATTTTTGGGATGGAAACAAAGACCTAAAATGCCATAAAGCAAAAAAAATAAAAAGAAAAAAATATATGGTATAAATGAATAAAAAATCACTTATTAAGCTGGATAACTATGCCTCGAGAAGCATGATTATTCACGCCTAACGGTGGTCATAAGAAATAAATAATCCCCTTAGTTTTGTGGCCTTGTTTACTCGAGTCCTTAAACCCGAGGGATGTTTTCTCATTTGGTGCCCTAAGATCGTCTGGTTTAGGAGTCATCGGTTAAAGGCTCACTGCCTGTGTAAACTAGAAAGCCTAAGAAAACTAAGGGAAGAAGGAAAAAAATAAAAAAAATAAATATATATATAAATGGCTTGATGGTTGGAGTTGAAATCTCAGAAATCTTCACTATCACAGAATGTATATTATCTAGGTTTTATGAAGGACAAAATATTCAATCTAATTTTGAATTCTTTCCTTAATTGGAGGCAAGATCTTGCATATAGATTAAGTTTAAGGAAGAATAATTTTTGGTGGACTTATGACCTTAGATCGCTTACATTTTTGTAAAAATATTTTGTAAACTTGTCTCTCTTTCAAAATGTGTTTTCAAAATACTAACATTTGTCTTATTTCTTTATGAATTTTGTGAGTACAATCCGCTGAAAACCCTCAGGAGACAAAACTCCTCCTCTAGGGAAAACCTAGAGGTTTAACGGCTTGTTGCACACGCTCAGTGCAATCACGTCACCTGCGAAAATGGTGTAATAACATTTGTAGTATAGTTTTTCTTTTCTTGTTTTGCCTGGACGAGCAAAAGATAAGTGTGGGGGTATGATTAGTCTATAGTTCTGCATTATTATATCGCATTTCCCTACTGATTTACGAATAAAATATCAGTCTAAATCGTGTTTTGATCTCTCTTACAGATAATCAAGACAAGGAGGGTAAAAGGGTAATAAAGCTTAATTAAACCCATTTTGGGTAATTAAATCCGCATTTCTTGGAGGCCAAGTAAGGGAGCTTCTAGAAGATACATTGAACCTAAACCATTGCGCATGTCAGACAAGAATCTGGACAGAAATAACTGAATCTGAGCACATATGGATGATCCCCGAAGCAAAACGAACCCACGCACCAAAACCAGGGACCCATGTCCCTGGTATTGCCGCGAAAACGCGGCTATGGCACGTTTCCGTGGCCCTATGGTGGGCCCACGCGTCGATTTTTGACGCGTGGCCTCGTCTCGTCTTTTGGAACCTCCTTTTGCCTATAAATGCTGTAGGGTTTGGCCGAAACGCAAGCAGATTGAAAATAGGCTAGGTTTTCTATCTTTTAGTGTAGTGTAGTGTAGGTATTCTTCTTCTTTCTTTTGTATTTTTATTTTCTTTTAGATTCGTGTATTAGGGCTAAGAGATTCAAAGAGAGAAAGAGAGATTGATGTAATAGATGGTGACAATCTATGTAAAAGTATCTCCTTCTTCTCCATTGTAATCTTCTTTATCTTCTACATTATGCTTAGCTAACTTTTCTTCTCATGGAAATCTAACTACTAACCACTAACCATCTAACCACTTACTTGATAATCCACATGAATCTAATGGCCTCTACAAGGCCTTGCTCTTGCAAGAGCCATTGATGGTTCATGGCGATGAATTCTAACATTCTAACATTTCTAACATCTAACCCACTAACTTGCTCACTTGCAATGTCTTCTTTATTTCATGCTCACCTCGAACTGATTTTGATGATTTAATAGTACCTTGTAACTTGTTGTGTAGTATGAATGTAGAAAAACAATCTTATGAACCATGCTTTGTATCGTCTCTTGAAGCCAAGGACTAGTGATGGCCAAGGATCCATGTGAGGCAACTCACTAAGAGGTTAGCATGGTTAGTGGAGCAATTAGTAGTTAGTAGCTATGAGTTTTCTTTTATCTTTTTTTAAAAATCAATTTAAAATCCTTTTATCATTTTCCCATTGTTGTTCTCACAAACTTCTTAGTTCATCTCTGTTCATTTTCTTTTGCTTTCAAAACCATTTCTCTTTTATTTCACATCACTGTTTCATCATCTTCTTCACCTATCACCTCTGAATTTCTTTTCTTTTCTTTTCCTTTTCTAATTCTTTAAAAAAGAAGACTTGTTAACATAACACGTGAACGGACTGCTAATGCTTCTATCACCTCTCATCCCTGTGGATTCGACCCGTTGAGCCAATACTATAACAGAAGTATCAATAGAACATTAGCATACATATAATTTCACTGATTTTGCAAAACACACATTTTCAAGCGCTGGTTTCACTCCGAACAGTTAGTTATTTCATTTACTTATATTAAAAGTATCGCCTTTGAGGGCATGGTTTCTAGTGTTGGATATAACTGCGATATCATATTGATTCGTCGCGTGTCGTGTTGCATGCACGGACACATCTTGACCTTTGTTTTCCATATATGTTGTTTTGGTAAGCTGCATGATAGTGTAGATCCTCTTTCGTGTTTAGTTTTGATCGGAGGAGATGTTTCACTCTGATCGTAGTCTGATTTAAATATTCATCACTGATTTTCAGTTTGGGTGTGTGTCCCTAGCCTATAGCAACTCAGTGCGTGTCCTGTTAGACATCAGAGTGGATGATTATTTGAAGATATGTTTGGCTGATTAATGGATACTTAGAATTGATTAAAAATATAGAGCTTCAGACTATGATGAATTAGTGATGACCCTTGTGTTAGGGTTTCTGTGTTGATTTAGAACCTATAGATTGACTCGTATATTGGATATGAGTGTTGAGATGTGTTTTGTATACATGATGGATTTAATAATTAGTTTGTACTATAGATCTTATGAGAATGATGGACAGCAACCCATGCTAATTGACTTGAGGTAGTAAACCTATACCTGCCTGGTATTGTAAACTTGATTCGATTAAGAGGCAAAACTGTAGTTTGACAATGAGTTGGACATGAGAGTTGGTCTGTACGATTGACCTATGATTGATTGGTTTGAGCTATAGACCAGTGACTGATCTGTATATATATACCATACTTGAATAGTTTAGTTTTGTGCCAGATCCGTATAGTTTGACCTTGTACTGGACTTGTATTGGTGCTCGTGTACTAGACATGTATTGTAGATGTGATTGAGATCTGGGTAACAGTATAATTGTTCCCTTTTGTTATATGAGAGTGTGCATCACTCTATTTTAATAGTTGAGATTGTCTTCTAGATATGGAACACTTCTAGATATGGAACACATATTCCATTTCCTTATAGTGTTATAGTTTACCTCTATTAGAGAATATTGGTGATTTAGTCGTGTGATTAGAAAAACCCTTCCAAGAATCAGACTTTTTGATTTCATTTGTGATCGTGAGCTTGAGCTAGACTTGGATTAAGACACCCATGAGACCTGAGGGATCATTCCCCACTTATATTCATCAACTTCAGTCCTATCCAGTGTGTTGCACAGTTCACTTTGCTAGGTTTACACTTGATATAGTTTGGATTAGACCCTGCGTGTATGATATGCACGGATGTGCACTGTTATGCACGAAGATGCACATATACATCCTTTTCTTTATTTTACCTTGTTTCGGATTTTCTTTTCATAGATTGTGATCTTATTAGTTAAATTGTTAGTTTTGCCTTTCCTAATTTGTCTCCTCTTCATCCATGAGCTGGCTCCGGACTCATAGTAGGAGGCAACCTTTGAATTGACTTTGCTGACGCATTGACATCATTTTCCCCCTTTCAGGTTCTTTGGCATGGCTGATGGAGAGGCGTATCATTCGGGATTTTCACTCTGAGATAGAGCTCATTTGTTTATATAGTTTAATGTATTCCTTTTAGATCCCATTAGTGTTGTATTCTTATATTTAATTCAGATGTAGTAGTTGTGTTCATTATATATACATTTGTTCTCTTTTAGTTGAGTCTATTTGTATCATTATTATTTAAGGCCGAGAGCCTGTTCTGGTTCATAAGTATATTTCTGTATCCCTATGTTGGGGTATTCATGTATTTGAGACTCAGACCTTGTATTCTGATATTTGGACTCTTTTGTCTATTGGGACTGGACTATTTCCCTGTGTGCGATTTTTCTTATATTTATATTTGCAATCCAATGTCTGATATACATGTTTATACCTTCTGTTAATATTTGTGCATATATATATATATATATATATATATATATATATATATATATATATATATATATATATATATATATATATATATATATATATATATATATATATATATTGTGATATATTCGTACCTGTGCTACATATATCAACTGCTTGTGTCCCTCACCCACTATTTCTGATAAGGTTATAACCGATTTTTTCGCTGTTTATAGATATCATGTTTATATATTGCTATCTGTCTGAGTTATGTCCTATATTATAACAGCCTTAGAGTTCGCACCCAGATGACTACTGGTGTATGAACTCTCGAGGGCGTTACAGTTGGTATCAGAGCTCTAGGTTCTAGTATCCTAGGGTATTCATAACATGTGTCTAAGTTGTATACTAGTCGACTCAATTCTTTACATATAGGATTCTTCGAGTCTAAAATCCACCATAGTGAGACTCGTACTACTTGCAGTCCGAGTGAGGACGATTGTTTAATTTTATAGTATTATATTATACCATTTTTATGTGAACTTTTTTTATGTTCTTTGGATTTCAATCGAGTTGAAATCTACACATTATCTTAACAGTCTATTCTTTGACTATAAACTATTTGGTTGAGTCATGTTACATCTGTTTGAGATATACTTGATTTGTTTATATGTTGTGGGAGAACTTTGATTCTCCGACATTGATTTTGAGGTAGGAAGAATGATACCCCTACGATATCCGAGTGATTGAGGATGTTTGATCTTGCAGCCTGCTGATAGGCTTAGTGTAACACCCCATCCTCGGTATACGTGCACAGTTACGTATCCTGATTTTTGGTGCATTTTATTATTATTATTTTATTTTATTTTATTTTATTTTCTGCTATTTAAATACTTACTCATATAGCAGTACTGCATGATTTGATCTGTTTGGTATTCAGATTTGACTAATTTTAGTTTCAAATATTATTTTTTAATATTCTAGATTTTTCATGATTTTCTGGAATTTTTCGGAATTAAATTGTAAATCTTCAAAACCGGTGTCGGCCAGTATCACTGGTTGATTCCAGGAATTTTAATTCACAATTGGAATCAAATTTTTGGATTCCGCTTTCACATTCCTTCTTAAAATTATACTTTCTTCCTTCAGGCATTTTCTGGGATTTTTCAGATTTTATCAAAAATCCAGCCTACCCGGTGTAGACACCGTTCACAGTAGATTTCAGGATTTTATTTTGAAAATGGAATTGAATTTCTGAAAACCGATTTCACCAAAAATCTTTATATAATATTTATTATTTTTGAGAATTTTTGGGAGACTTTTTGAGATACTTCAATTTTTGGACTTTTCCAGAGTTTTCGGTGTTTTCCCAGATACCGGGAATTTATCCATATATTCCACTTTTCTCTTTTTCCCATTTTCTCTCTCCTTCCTCAAACGCGAGTTTCGCCATCTGGACTCAGCAATTAATGCGGAGGCCTTCCCCTTGCTGCAATTAATGCTTATGGGCTAAATCAACTCAAGTCCAATCACCCATGCCTTTTTGTCTTTCCTGTGAACCCAACTTTTGTATTTCTTGGACGCATGTTTTCTTTTTACTGCGTCTAGTAGCTGCTAGACACAGAATTCCTGCATGGGACTCACCCTTTGGTGAAGGACGCACTTTTGAAACGCAGGTTTCAAAATGGAGAGATTATAATATTATATAACCACTTCCCTCCTATATATATGTATACACATTTTCTCTCTCTTTCATTAATTGCTTTCCTCCTTCCTTTTCTAGCAGCTAAGGCCAACAGCAAGTCTTGGACGCAGCCTTTTGAGGGAAACGCCACTTTGAATGAAAGCATGTTTCATTCAATAGGTATGGGATTATTATATAATTTCTCTCTCCTATATATATAACCATACCCCTTTTTGTCTCTTCCTCTCCTTTGCATTTCTTCCTTCTTCCTCCAACAGAAACGTAGGCAATAAGAAAAACAGCAGCCCAAGTCCCTTGGCCGGCCACCTCTCTCTATTCTTTTTCACCTCCTTCACCACCAACTTCTTCCACCATTCCATCCACCATTCTCCCCTCCATCTCCTCCTCCATTTCCAACCGCAAACACCATCTTCTTCAACCTCTTTCACCAAGAAACATCCAAGAACCCATCTTCTTCACCAAGCTTCACCACCATCTCCACCACCACCTGCACCACCGTAGCCTCCACCAAGCATACCACCTTCACCTCCTCGTCGACCTCTTTCTATCGGACTATACATTCGTCCCCGCAACAACGTTTGCAAAATCCCGATTTGGCATGGTGAACTAGACTTGCACCTCCATCTTCTCCAAACAACCACAACCTCCTTCCCTCTCTTGTGAAGACCGGCCAACTCCTTTTGGATTGGGGGCCGTGCACTTCATTGGCGGCAAGACTCTGGGCCGGTACCCTCCTTTTGGATTGGGGCCGAGCTTTATCACCGTAGATTTTCCGGTAATCGTTCGCGATTATTCCGGTAATCGTTTTGGTAACAAACTTGACAAAGAACTCATCTTCCTCACTTGGCATTTCTTACAGGACGTCGGACGCATTTTAGGCGAGTAATTCTACTCGCCAAGACTTGGACATTATTTTCATACTTGTAATTTTATCAAATAATGCAACCCTTAAAGGATAATTCTTCTCTCTGTTTGACTCTGCTAGTCGACTTGACCCAGTCTTTAGTCGACTAGAACCCTTTATTAGTCGACTATCCTTTTGTTATAGTCGACTAACTCCCTTGAAGCGCAACTTTTCTTCTGAAGATGCGACCCTATTAGTCGACTAACTCATTGCCCTAGTCGACTAACTTTCTTTCTGAAGACGCGGACTTATGAGACGCGGACTTGTGAGACGCGGATTTGTGACAAGACGCGGACTTGTGAGACGCGGACTTGTGAGACGCGGATTTGTGACAAGACGCGGACTTGTGAGACGCAGATTTGTGACAAGACGCGGACTTGTGAGACGCGGACTTGTGAGACGCGGATTTGTGACAAGACGCAGACTTGTGAGACGCGGCATATTGAAACGCAGTCTTGTGAAACGCAGCCTATTAGTCGACTAACCCCTTCTTCTAGTCGACCAACTTTTCTCCTAAAAACGCAACTTTTTGAGACGCAGCCCTATCAGTCGACTTGTCCCCTATCTATAGTCGACTAATTCCTTCATAAGTCGACTACTATCTCTCCCTAGTCGACTAATCTTGACTATTTGCTATGGTTAATTACTTCTTTGATTATGAACATTATCTTTGGGTCATGTATTTTATATTGCTATTTGCAAGACTTGATGAATATCACCTCTTGTCATGCTATCTCCTAACACTAGGCATGACACACATGACTCTCATAATTATCACGATAACGGGAATGATAACCGGACTTTATGATTTACCAATTTGATTTACATGATAGTACAAATTGTACTCCTGATACTCCTGTTTTTACAATATTCCTGACTTGCTCCTGTTCATTCCCGAAACCTGATAATTATCTAAAGAATTCATAAAATAAGACAACTTGCATCGGGTCGGGGGAAATACGCGGCTATCAATATATGTTCGTGTTTACAGTGGTATTAGGTATGTTGTGCAACTAAATTTCCGGTCTGACCTGTGGGCCTCCAGGCGACCGAGGGGAGTGCTGGCTCCCTCCTTCCTGGTACCATCATGATAAGGGCATAGATAAGACCCTCCTATTAGCCTTGCGGCTGGTTCCGTTACCAAGCAACGGAACAATCCTGGGCCGTGGTCCCGGGTATGTACGGGACCCACTGTAAACATAGTTCGTTGATACCCCCGCTGGTTTCCAATAACAACCTTGCTTTACTCGGATATGGATCTATGTGTGCTGGGACGCTAGTTCACATAGCTAGATATCAGGGTAAGACGAGTAATAATAATAATAATAATAAAAGACGTTAACTGTGGGTGTTGTATGCGCTTGGATTACGGTGACATGAGATAAAGGTATATAGATGAGGGTTTCCTTGTTTGGATTATTCCCTCAAAGTACTAGTCTCATGAAGTCGTAACTTGAGCTTATACAATGCCTTTCGTTTATAACATTTTGTGCTTCCTTTACTCGCTGGCTGATTATTCATGATATTGTACCGACTCTCATACTCTTATTTCTTATGCCGCTCGGCTGTAACCTGTTCACTTGTTTGGGAGGTCCTGACTCCCTTGAATTTGTATGTTCAGGTTCCGGACCTTGGATTGAGGTGGAGCCTTCTGTGGAAGATCAAGCTTTCCTTTCCGAGCAGGCTGACTAGTCTCGGTTTCTATTGTGCCAGACTCTCCTTTTTAGCTCGCAGGACCTTCCTTCAGCTCGTGAGCATCTTGTAATCATATTGTAAATCGTACTTTTGTGCTTGGCTGTGATATATGATGCATGTGATATGTAATAGTATGTCACATCCCGTGATAACCTTGTACTTTGTACTTCTTATGTTGGCATATGAATGGACGCTACGTTTGTCGTACTCTGATTCTTGCTTGTACTGATGCTTAGCGTATATACGTGAGGGTACTTCTGACCTGCTTATGTACGTCGCAGTGACGTCCCGGTACCCTCCGGATCGGGGCGTTACACTTAGTGTCTATTTGAGACCAGTTGTTGTTGTTTTGATAGACGATACTCTAAATTTGTGGTTTTGATATGCTTTTTTGATGATTGATTTGTGCAATACATTTCAGGATTGTTTATATGTTTGTTTTCTTACATCATCAATTCTCTTACGTGTATTTGGTATGGGCTGAAAACACGTCGTTATTAATTTTATGAGTATTTAGTATGGGCTAAATACACTTACTTATTAATATGATTATGGGTATGATGTATGTTTCATTTGTGCTTTTATTGCATCATGATCTTTATTGTTACGTGTATATAGCAACTGATCACACGAGATTCACGGTACCAAGTTTCGTGTGAGTAGACGCTAAATACACGTAATCATTGCATATGCTTGCTTATTTGTCGTAACACAGATTGTGTATGTTTAGCTTATAACTGCGCGAAACATATGGTATATATATGAGGGTTTCCTTATTTGGATTATTTCGCTTGACGTACAAGTTTCAAGCAATTAAAAAGCTACGATATATATATCTATATTACACCATCCAATAGCTGTGTTCTTTTCCCGAATACTATATTTGTTTATTCACACACCTTGGTGATGAATTTCGGGGACAAAATTCTTGTTAAGGTGGTAAGAATGTAATATCCTGAAAATATTTAAACTATATTTCATGTATGGATATATGTATATATGAATTTTGAGGACGAAATTCTTCATAAGGTGGTGTGAGTGAGCCTGAATATTATATGACTATATTTGTGTATGGATGTGTGGATATACATATAGGTGTATATGAATGATCCGATATGGTATTTGATGTTCGGATAAAGATATATGTGTAAATGTGTGCATGTGTACATATATATGTATATGTGTGTATGTGTACGTGCATGTAGGTATATAAACATGTTGGTGAGAAGCACGTGGAGTGCTTCGCATATTTTAAATAAGTCTACGCATTGAGTGAAAAAAGTTGGGAAGAGGCGGTGTTCAGAACAAGTCAAGAATTAGAACTTGACAAAGATTCGATCACCATCCGGTCAACTGACCTGCACAAATGTGCATTTGGGGTGTCAGTCAGGCGACCGGGCGGTCAACCAAACCCAACAGAGAGTTGGTCAATCAGTCGACTGATCCCCAATATAGAGGACTGACAAGAAGTCGGTCATCGACCGGTCGACCGACCTATGTCGATTGGAGACCTTCGGTCGACCGGCCAGTCGACCGACAATGGGTCTGGGCTTTATTCTGGGCCTTTTCCTCACTTCTCTATAAATAGGGGATTGATCACTTTTTTCTCTCTCTTTCTCATTTACACACTCTCTCTTTCTCTCTCTTATATCTCTCTCCCCCTCCCTATGGTGGCCGGCCTAGCACAAGAAGGAGAAGAAGAGAAGAAGGAGAAGAAGGAGAAGAAGATGGAGATCCCCAGGGATCTTCCCCTAACTTGAAGCCATGCTTGAATGGAGTTCCCTCTCATTGATCCCATCATCATCTTCATCATCTCTCTGACCTAGCAAGGCAAGTCTTACTCTAGCTTGCTTTTCCCTATGGATTCAAAATTTAGAATTTATAAAAATGATATTTGCATTTTACCCATGATATTAAAAATGGTTTTGATATGTTATAGTTTTGGATCTTGCTAAGATTATTAGGGGTTCATGCTTAGTATGATAGCTAACATATACTTGAATTAGACTTGATTTTGATTATTAAAAATGTGATTTTTATCAGATCTAGAATTCATAATATGCCTATAATTGAAAATGTGATTTTTATTACTTAGAATTAAATAAGTTAATTATATGCTTATCCTTGACATGCTAGCTTGCATCCCCTTAAGTATGGATTGGTTTAGATTAATAAAAATCTGATTTTTATTAGATATAGAAAATGAGTTATTAAAAATATGATTTTATACGATTAACATGCTTAGAATCATGTAGGTTTTATACATGTGTATCCAGCTAGTATGTATAAAATAGAATTTGAGACCTATTTGATAATAAATATTTTGGTATTTGTTTTACTCATAAATTAAATATAAAGAATTTATTATGTTAGGATGATTAGTTGATGTTAAGCTAATTACATGAACATTAACTAGTTGTTTACCATGCTAGGATCTTTCCATTGATCCCTATGATTGGTTTGAGCCATTGGTTGTTGAGTTGAATCGATATTGATCGATAACGTTAGAAGAAAACCTAATAGGTTTTGAATTAATAATTGAACCATTACATGTTATTTGATTCTTGAGATGCGTATCAGTTTCGAACTGATGTCTGTGATATGGACCTGGTGCACCTTTATAGGGCAGGTGTAGCGTACACGTACATATGTGTAGCTACTGTGTATGTATTAGTGGTGTGCGTGTACACTAGACACGTAGGGTTATCCTACTTGTATGCGTAAAGCACGAAGTTGCACTAACATATATATATATATATACATACACACACACACACATGTATATACGTATATACGTATATATGTATATGTATATACATATATGAATGATGCATTGATTATTGTGATACGTGTATGAGACACGTGGGTTTGGATGAACGTCAAGTGCATATGTATGGATGCAGATATGAGCATGTATTATTTCATTTAAATCATTGCATCATCTACATTCTGCATCATTACATTGGGTAGAGTGGCGGAGATGAGACCATCGCGAAGAGGAAAAGGAGTGCGGATGAAGATGTACATTCATTCATTTGATATGTTTAGTGTTAACTATCACGTAGAGGAAGGGAGTATGGATGGATTTACCGATAGAGATCTGATGTATTTAGTTGTGACCATCACGTAGAGAAAGGAAGGTACAGATGGATTCACCGTTAGTTATTTCATTTTCTTATATCAATTTTATCGCCTTTGAAGATGTGATTTCTAGTGTTGGATATGATTGTGGTATCATATTGATTCGTCGCGTGTCATGTTGTATGCACGGACACATCTTGACCATTGTTTCCCATATATATTGTTTTGGTAAGCCGCATGATAGTATAGATCCTCTTTTGTGTTTAATTTGGATCGGAAGAGATGCTTCGCTCCAATCGTAGTTTGATTTAAATATTCTCGCTGACTTTCCATTTGGGTGTGTGTCTCTAGCCTATAGCAGCTCAGTGTGTGTCCTGTTAGACACCAGACTGGATGATTATTTGAGGATATATTTGACTGATTAATGGATACTTAGAATTGATTAGAAATATAAAGCTTCAGACTATGATGAATTAGTGTTGACCCATGTGTTAGGATTTTTGTGTTGATTTAGAACTTATAGATTGACTCGTGTATCGTATATAAGTGTTGACATGTGTATTGTACACATGATGGATTTAATGATTAGTTTGTACTATAGATCGTATGAGAATGATGGGCAACGACCCATGCTAATTGACTTAAGGTAGTAAATCTATACCTGCTTGGTATTGTAGACTTGATTCGATAAAGAGGAAAAACTGTAGTTTGGCCATGAGTTGGACATGAGAGTTGGTCTGTACGATTGACCTGTGATTGATTGGTTTGAGATATAAACCAGTGACTAATCTGTATATATATACCAGACTTGAATAGTTTAGTTGTGTGCTAGATCCGTATAGTTTGACCCTTTACCGGACTGTATGGGTGCTCGTGTACTAGACACGTATTGTAGACCTAATTGAGATTTGGGTAACCGTATTATTGTTCCCTTTTGTTATGTGAGAGTGTGCATCACTCTATTTTAATAGTTGAGATTGTCTTCTAGATATGGAACACAGATTCCATTTCCTTATAGTGTTATAGTTTATAACTCTATTAAAAAATATTGGTGATTTAGTCATGTGATTAGACAAACCCTTCCAAGAACCACACTTTCTGATTTCATTTGTGACTGTGACCTTGAGCTAGACTTGGATTAAGAAACCCATGAGACCTGAGGGATCATTCCTTACTTGTATTCATCAACTTTAGTATTGTCTAGTGTGTTGCACAGTTCAGTTTGCTAGGTTTACACTTGATATAGTTTGGATTGGACCCTTCATGTATGATATGCATGGATGTGCAGGGTTATGCACGGAGGCGCATATACACATCCTTTTCTTCATTTTACCTTGTTTCAGATTTCCTTTTCATAGATTGTGATCTTATTAGTTACATTGTTGGCTTTGCCTTTCTTGGTTTGTCTCCTCTTCATCTATAAGCCGGCTCCAGACTCATGGTGGGAGGCAACCTTTGAATTTGACTTTGCGCATTGACGTCATTTTTTTCTCTTTCAGGTTCTTTGGCGTGGCTGGCGGAGAGGCGTAGCATTCGAGATTTTAACACTGAGAATAGAGCTCATCTGTTTATATAGTTTAGAGTATTCCTTTTGGATTCCATCAGTGTTGTATTCTTATATCTGATTCGGATGTAGTAGTTTTATTCATTATATAGACATTTGTTCTCATTTAGTTGAGTCTTTTTGTATTATTATTATTTGAGGCCGAAAGCCTATGCCGATTCATAAGTATATTTTTGTATCCCTATGTTGGGACATTCATGTATTTAAGACTCAAACCTTGTATTCTGATACTTTGACTCTTCTGTCTATTGGGACTGGACTATTTTCCCATGTGGGATTTTCCTAGTATTTATATTTGCAGTCCTTTGTCTAATATACATGTTTAAACCTTCTTTTGATATTTGTTCACTTATCTATATAGTGATATATTCCTTCCTGTGTTATATATATATCAACTGCTTATGTCCCTCACCCGCTGTTTCTGATAAGATCATGCCTGATTTTTTTGCTGTTTATAAATATCATGTTTAGATATTGCTATTTATTTGATTTATGTACTATACTATAACGGCCTTAAAGTTCGCACCCAGATGGCCACTGGCGTATGGACTCTCGAGGGCATTACAGTCATGGTGTAACAATACACTCCCAGTGGTGTTCTGAAGGATATATGCTTCTCGTCTTCTGGATACATCTTGATTTGACTATATCTTGAGAAGTCATCCATGAAGGACATTCTGTTAAATTCACACGTATTGTCAATCATGACATCTGTGATTGAGGGGGAAAATTCATCTTTGGGACAAGCGACATTCAGGTCATGAAAGTCGATGTAAATTCGGATCTTTTCGTTCTTCTTGGGGACGGGCACAATATTGGCTACCCTATTAGTGTGTTGCTCTTCCCTGATGAAACTGAAGTCAATGAGCTTCTTGACTTCCGATTCGATTGCCTCCATAATCTCTGAACGAAATTGTTGTTGCTGTTGTTTGACTGGCTTTGTGTCCGGATTGTTATTGAGGTTATGCATGGCAACTTGGGGATCAAGTCCAGGCATGTCTTCATAGTTCCAAGCGAAAACATCTTTATACTCTCAGATGAGATCTGTTGGATTTTCCTTCTTGGAGGGCGATAGGCTTTTACTTATGAAGATCAGATTGGGATGAGCCTCGTCTCTCAGATTAATCTGGGTCACTTTGTCCTTTATACGCACCTCACACAATTCAAAGCATATATCCCAAAGGGTATTCAATTGTTTGATCCAGAGATCGGTGTCCAACTAGAACATTTTTTCATCTTCATCTTTCAATTGGTTAGTTCAAACCATATTTACTGAAAGATTTCCAAACATAGCGCCAACACTGACATCCGACTCTCACGGGGACGTGCCTGATGAGTGGTCAGGATATAGAGATTCTTTGGATTCAATATCTGACGAGATTGGGGTGGACACATAGCCTAATCCTCTTCAAGTCTTGCGAAAGTAGTCAGG
Source organism: Agave tequilana (assembly GCA_038442645.1). Lineage (NCBI taxonomy): Eukaryota > Viridiplantae > Streptophyta > Magnoliopsida > Asparagales > Asparagaceae > Agave > Agave tequilana. The sequence goes on from JAVJIF010010215.1 coordinate 44,501, forward strand.
GGCTTCCCTTAAAATCAAAGTAGTGTTCGTCTTTCTTTGCCGAAGTTTAAGCCAGACCTCTTGGTAAGGTTATATATTCTCTATCATACGGTGTGAATTTCATCCATAATGAGAAAACTGTGAGGACTCGAAATCATCCTCTGAAATTTCATGAGTCATTGGTTTAGACTCGAATCTTTCAAATAGAATTGGCTTTTGCACCTTTTCTTTGGCTGACACTTCAAAGAAAGCTCTTATGCATCACTGATCTTTTCATGCACCATGAATGATGACCTTACTGGTGTGTACAATGATGTCAAGGCATCTATTGCGGACAAGAGATCACTATCTATGTGAGTACTAGTATCTGACGGTACAAAATCAGAAGCTAACATAGAAAGGTAAGCCAAATCTAAATTCTCATTGATATATCACTCGTCTACATCATTGCAGTGTTATTGAAATTGAGCTTATCAATGCTCATTACAACTGGATTTAGCTCCCAGAGGCATTCATCTTCCTGCTCTGGTTCGATGTTAGCTTCGTTGCCAGAGTCTGAATTCTCCGACGATGGACCCTCGGAAGTTCAAGAGGATCTGGTAGAGGAGGGAATTCATGAAGTAATTTTTTACCCCTTGAACGGATGCTTTTCAGTGATCAGCATTCTCACTTTGCAATCTTCATCAACATATTTCATGACCCAATGAAGAGTGGACGAGACAATGGAGTTACGATGAATCTATGATCGTCCCCATTAGCAAATTGTATGAGGTATCAGAGTCAATAATGGAACATATCACCTCAGATTTCAAGTCTCCAATCTGGCATCTGAGCTTAATCTTTCCCATCGGATGCGTACCTTTGGTGTTGAAGCCACAAATAGTTGTCTGGGTTGCACTCAGCCGATGAGTGGGGATCCCCAGATGTTGCATGACTCTACAGGGCATAATACTCAACGCAGACTCTGGATTAACCTGAATGTGGCTCACTTCGGATGATCCGATATACCCTGTGTAGTACAGGGGTCTATCGTGTTTCTCTTTGATCTGCATATCATTGGGAGTGAATGTTATGCAGGGAAAATGCTTGGGGAGTTGGAGACAGTTTCCTTCATCCCCCTCTTCATGTCCAGCCGGGATTTGGGCTATGGAAAACCTCTGAATCACCTAGGGATTCTCTAAGAACTTCTCTTATTGACTTGAAGAGTCTCAAGAGCTCGTAGAGAGTGATTCTGGCCACAATGTTGGCCAACTGGGCCAAAAAGGTGTTGACAATCCTTTCGCTTTATCTTTTTGAAGATCTTTAACATACTGAAGCTCTTTTTGCTTCTCCATGGCTTGGCTATTTTTTTGATTGGCTTGGACGAGCTTGGCACTGCCTTATCGTACTTTTTCAAGTATTGCTGACCTGACAGGGTTCCAGCCATGAGAGGGGCACTTTGTTCTGTGGTGAGAACAATTTCTTCCTCCTCTGAATCAGTAATAGAGGCAACATCTGTCTCAGCTTCTCTTTAGGAAGCATATACCACATTGCAAGAGGATGTCTTTCCTTTGCCTTTGGACTTCCTGTTGGTAACAGTAGTCCACTGCTGACTTTCGATGAGATCGGGATAAACCCACATGGTCTCTCCTTGGGGAGTTAGGACAGGGACCAGAACCCTTCTCCTTCTTGTTGTGGGGATCATTATTGATCACCCTCAGTTTTCCTTTTGGGATGGAAATCACTCCAATTGGCGCTAACGGGAGATCCCTGCCAAATTGGAGGGGTGTCAGGAATGTCATATTGGTCATCACCTTCTTTTACTCTAGGCAGAGTTTGAGTACATCCACATCTATCAGAACCTGGAGACATCCTTGAAGATGTTGTAACTCTTCATGGGGTGTCCGAGCATCTTATAGTACAAACAGTAGTTAGGTCATTTGTCTTGCCCACCTCTTCAGGACGCCTTGCCGCTGGTAGCTTGAGCTTGTTGCTTTTGTGAAGCAACTTAAACAGGGAGACAACATGCTGATCCTTAAAAGAATATTACTTGTTGGCCCGCACTTGTTTTGAAGAATTACTCCCTCTAGCCGGCTTAGGCTTGAAAGGAGACTTAACCTCTGTTGCCAAAGGGTCCCTTCTTCTTCGTTGAGAAGATATTTTTGGAGTGCGTCGTGTCTGTTTCTCTGGTCTTCGCTTTCCCTCCTTTTCTTTAGCCTTGACCCTGGTAACAATCTCTTCCGCTTGCTCGCCTTGTAGCACAACTGCTTTCAAGTGCAATACTCGGCCACTCCTTTATGAGTTAGGAGTGCGGTTTGTAGATTGTGGCGACAAGTCTCTACTAGTATAGACTGTGTCATGCCACTCAGATATTGGAGTGCCATACTCTGAAACCTTTCCAAAAACATTCTGATGGACTCTCTTTTCTTCTGCTTTGTTGCAAGGAGAGTTGGCACCGATATCTTTGTATCATCTTTGAAGAAACGAGCCAGAAATAGCTTATTGAGGTCGGCCGACATCTTGATAGAGCTAGCTGGAAGCTTCATGAACAATTCAAAGGCTACCCCTTGAGGGTGCTAATGAACAAATGAGCCATGATGACATCATTCGATACTACATTCCTGATTTGTGATTTGTAGTAGTATATATATTGGTTCTACAACCCTTTACCGTCAAAGGTGTGTAGGGTCGGTGCTTTGAACTTGGGGGATATGGAGCAGTATCCGACTCAGCCGGGTATGACCGGACTATTCTTGCCTCTTGGAGATTACTTCTATTAGTACCTCCAAGTATTTTTCAAGTTCGTTTATTATTTAGAGTGATAGGCTCCATTTTCTAAACTGTCCTCCTCTTCAGACAAAGATTTGGAGGTTCAGAATTGGAATTATTCTCACTCTCAGTTTTCTCAGAAGAAAAGTTGCTCCTTGCTTCTGTTTCTCCTTGCTCTTGCTAGAAGACTTGTTAGGCTTAGGACCCTTCGAGCTCTTTCTTTGGTTTGTCAACAACTGAGTTATCATCACCTTTAATAGACTCTTGCTGGACTCAGAGCATCTCTTGCTGGTCCCTCTGCACTCGAGTTTGCTCCTCGAATCTCTTAGCCACCTCTTCTGGAGTTTTGGCCATATATGCAAAGGCCTCCTTCTCCATATAAGACTTGGACGCCTGAGATTCTACGATAGCGGAGTGCTCATCGCTTACTTCAATTGAGGACTTTCAGTGATAATAATAATAATATATATTTTTTGAATTCTCAAGGTACAAGTGCCTTTTAAGCTTCTAAGTGAAGCTGTCCCTTGGGGCTTTTAGCACTTTGCCTCTGTGTAGTGCGAAGCTTAACCTCAGAGTGAAGTAAGCTTCATTTGAGGAGCGAAATTAGCTTCGTTTGAGGAGCGAAACCGAATCGGGCTTAATTTCACTTAGGGATCAAAGTTATGACTTAGCACCCTTAGTTTTACCCGTACTAACATATTTACTCTTCTTTGTTTTACAGCGCATTATGCTCTTGATCCACTGTGCCATCTCTTCAACTTGGTGACAAAGGTGGACGGGAGCATGCATCTTTATTTTCAAGTTCAGGCTTTACTTATCAATAGGAAGTGCACACTGGTGCTGAGAGCACTAATTCTGGGAGGGAGCCAGCATAGATTTTGCAATATCATTTTCACGACCATGTTCAGGGATGACGATAGGACCATATTCAAAAGGCCAAACCTTGTATTTAGAACTATCACATTAGGCATCGACCGACAGTTGCTTATACAGGATGGCCCATTCAGTTGAAAACTTGTGCTCTTGAGCTCAATGTATATGGGAAACTGTATCATCACTTTCACCAATATCTTGTCTTTACTGGGTCTCTGCACAGGACACTTGAAGATCATAGGGGAAGAGGACATTACCACTAAAGTCTCAGATCCTCCCTTTGTAGGAACATATTTCGATGAAGACTTTGTGGAGCATTTCATTTGGAGCTCTAACACATGACGAATCAAGAGTTCTACATGATCAAGATGTCCCAAGGAGAGTTGATATGATGTATTTTGTAAAGATGAAATAGCATGTAAAAAGCCTTGACACATACACTCATATCACAGTCCTGTTAGTCGACTTACAGTTCCTTATAGTCGACTAATAACATGTGTAGTCGACTTGACCCAAACCCTAGTCGACTAAGTCTTATGTCCAAAACAGACCCAACTCTCTGTTTGTGCATTAGTCGACTTGACAGTAAAATGTAGTCGACTAATAGCAAAATGTAGTCGACTAACCCTTGCCCCTAGTCGACTAATAGCTGGTCCAGTCGACTTATAGTTAGTTGCAGTCGACTTGATTCAGTTATCCAGAAAACTGTCAGTCTAACGTATCTTACCCTAGTCGACTTATAGTCAAACCTAGTCGACTTATAGTAGGAAAATTGCCTAGTCTATTCGACAACTCCATAGGCAAGTCGACTATAGGCAGTTTCTGTCTGTTGGACAGTTTTTGACTGTTGGTCTTTTGTGCAACGTTTCCCAACGTTTCTATCATTCAAAAGGCACCTATAACTACCCTAACTTACCCTAGTCTTCAGCTATATAAAGGGTGGTTAATCCAAAGGCCAAACAATAATCCAAAACTTCAGTTTTCTAAGATCAAATTCTGCCAAATCTGAAAACTGTTTTTCCAACTTCTGTTCTTCACCAAAAGTTATTTCCATTGTGAAGTTCTCTGAAGTTTCTCCTATACTAGACCTTGTCTACGTTCATACACAGTACCAAGGCTTATAGGAAAGTATTGTAATTCTCAAAGCAATCATTGTACACGGGTGGCTTCTTGGTGTAGAGGCAGTTGTACAAGGTGAAGTGTGTTCTCTTGGTGGAAGAGAAGGTGTACACATTTGGCAAAGGGGATTTGTCAAGTGGTGTGCATGGTTGTGATTTTGGGTGTACAAAATCAAGGATAAAGGAAAATCTCAAGCGGGTGGCTTGGGGACTGGATGTAGGTCACGAGGACCGAACCAGGATAAATCTCTCTTGTTTGCGTTTGTCTATTCTCTGAGATTTATTTTCCTTTTTGCAAGTTTATTTATTTGCTTAACGTTAATCCTTCTTGTTTTAGTTTTGTGTTGACTTGGGTATTTTTAGATCCATAATTGCCAACAGAGATAGTTCTGCATTTGACATTATCTCGGGACCAACAATTGGTATCAGAGCGGGTCTCACAATAGTCAACAACAAGGATGGCAACGGAGTTTTCATCATCCCAATTCAAGGAAGGACATTCTACACAACGTCCACCGCTATTTGACGGATCCAACTACAACTATTGGAAGTGTAGAATGAAGATCTACTTGTAATCGCTCAACTACGAACTTTGGAACATTGTTGAAGCATCGTACACCAAACCAACAACCAACTACAACGCTTGGAGTGAGGATCAAAAGAAGAACGCGAACCTTGATGCCAAAGCGATGAATGCCTTATTTTGTGCCTTAACCAAAGAAGAGTTCAACCGTCTGTCAACAGCCACTTCTGCACATCAAATATGGCATACTCTTTAGGTAACACACGAAGGCACAAATAAAGTTAAAGAATCTAAAATATCTGTTCTTGTCCACAGGTTTGAATTATTCAAAATGGAGGAGAATGAAACCATATCCGAAATGGTTACAAGATTCACCGACATTACCAATTCATTAGCATCTCTTGGAAAGGACTACACCCAAGTTGAAAGAGTTCGTAAGATCCTTCGTGTACTCACACCAGAATGGGAGAAGAAGACAACCGCCATTGAAGAGGCGAATGATCTCTCAACTATGACATTAGAAAACCTAATCGGTAATCTAATGGCATATGAAGTGCAGTTAGAAGAAAGAAAGAAGGACGAACGACAACACCGCTCAAAGAAGAAAGAACTCGCCTTCCATGCATCCTCCGACACGGACGATTCCAATGACGATGAAGAGGAGATGGCAATGCTTTCAAAGAAATTCAGGCGATTCTTAAAGTAAGGTAAATTTAAATGCTTTAATTGCAATAAACCAGGTCATATGAAGATGGATTGCCCTTTGCTCAAAAAGAAAGATAAATACAAGAGCAAAAAGTTCAGAAAGAAGAAAAACTACGAAGCATCATCAGAATACAGTGATTCCTCTTCCTCTGATGAAGAAGAAACTACTGAACGTGTCAACCTATGTTACATGGCACTAGAAGATGATGAGGTATCATTTTCTGAACTTTCTGATGCATTTCATGAATTGTTTATTGATCTGAAAAATGAAAAATTGAAAAATAAAGTTTTATCAAAAGAAAATGAAAAACTTTTAAAGGAAAATTCATGTTATGCTTTACAATATTCTTCTATAAATTCTCAACAAGATGAGTTTGAAAAAGTCATATCATCTTTGAAAAATGAAAATGAGAAGTTTATAAAAGAGAACATTTTCTGAAAAAGGAAATTGAATCTTTGAATAAAAGGATTTCTATTTTAGATAAAGATATTTCAGTTTTCAAAAGAAATATGAAGATCTTTTGCAAAATGTGACTAAGTTCAATAAAGGAAAAGAAAAATTGAATGATTTATTATCTTTTCAGAAGTTGTCACATGATAATCATTATGGTATTGAATATAATGAAAAGTCTTCATATGTTAGTAATCCATATGTGAAAAGAAAGTCTAATCATGTTTCAAAAAGAATTAAGACAAAGTTTATATGGATTCCTAAGAATTTAAGTATTCATGATAAAAATACATATATTGCTTCATACATTTATGATATATGTGATTCTTGCAACTATGTGTATACTAATAGGTGGAAACCAAATTCTAAATGGATTTGGACTCCTAAAGGTTAATATGTTCTTTTATGTTTGGTACCATCTAACGTTTATCTTGCAGGTACCATGTAAAAATTGATAAGAACATATATATATATATATATATATATATATATATATATATATATATATATATATATATATATATATATATATATATATATATATATATATATATATATATATATACATACATACATACTAATATATTTGTTGTAGGGGGAGAACAAAGTCTTTTCATATTTGTTATAACCCAATTTCTACAGGGGGAGGAAAATATAACCTATTTTCTGCAGGGGGAGCACTTGTGCACACAAAGCGTCATCATCAAAAAGGGGGAGAATGTTGGAACATATTTCGATGAAGACTTTGTAGAGCATTTCATTTGGAGCTCTAACACATGACGAATCAAGAGTTCTACATGATCAAAATGTCCCAAGAAGAGTTGATATGATGTATTTTGTAAAGATGAAATAGCATGTAAAAAGCCTTGACACATACACTCATATCACAGTCCTGTTAGTCGACTTACAGTTCCTTATAGTCGACTAATAACATGTGTAGTCGACTTGACCCAAACCCTAGTCGACTAAGTCTTATGTCCAAAACAGACCCAACTCTCTGTTTGTGCATTAGTCGACTTGACAGTAAAATGTAGTCGACTAATAGCAAAATGTAGTCGACTAACCCTTGCCCCTAGTCGACTAATAGCTGGTCCAGTCGACTTATAGTTAGTTGCAGTCGACTTGATTCAGTTATCCAGAAAACTGTCAGTCCAACGTATCTTACCCTAGTCGACTTATAGTCAAACCTAGTCGACTTATAGTAGGAAAATTGCCTAGTCTAGTCGACTAACTCCATAGGCAAGTCGACTATAGGCAGTTTCTGTCTGTTGGACAGTTTCTGACTGTTGGTTTTTTGTGCAACGTTTCCCAACGTTTCTATCATTCAAAAGGCACCTATAACTACCCTAACTTACCCTAGTCTTCAGCTATATAAAGGGTGGTTAATCCAAAGGCCAAACAACAATCTAAAACTTCAGTTTTCTAAGATCAAATTCTGCCAAATCTGAAAACTATTTTTTCAACTTCTGTTCTTCACCAAAAGTCATTTCCATTGTGAAGTTCTCTGAAGTTTCTCCTATACTAGACCTTGTCCACGTTCATACACAGTACCAAGGATTATAGGAAAGTGTTGTAATTCTCAAAGCAATCATTGTACACGGGTGGCTTCTTGGTGTAGAAGCAGTTGTACAAGGTGAAGTGTGTTCTCTTGGTGAAAGAGAAGGTGTACACATTTGGGAAAGGGGATTTGTCAAGTGGTGTGCATGGTTGTGATTTTGGGTGTACAAAATCAAGGATAAAGGAAAATCTCAAGCGGGTGGCTTGGGGACTGGATGTAGGTCACGAGGACCGAACCAGGATAAATCTCTCTTGTTTGCGTTTGTCTATTCTCTGAGATTTATTTTCCTTTTTGCAAGTTTATTTATTTGCTTAACGTTAATCCTTCTTGTTTTAGTTTTGTATTGACTTGGGTATTTTTAGATCCATAATTGCCAACAGAGATAGTTCTGCATTTGACATTATCTCGGGACCAACACCCTTCACTAATCTTGCTCAAGGAAGTAACAGTGACGAAGGACCCATGCTCATTGGATGATTTTCTGGTAGCAACATCTTCCATTAAGAGAAGGATTACGGCCTTGTGTATGGAGAGACCGTTTTTGTCTAGTTGGTCTGGTGAAATTAGGATGTCCACTGTATTTCGACCTCGAGAAACACCATCGTTTGAAAAAGGAGAAAGTGAAAGCAGATCAATTGCTCTGGATGTAGAGCAACAAATCGCTGAATTGTATGAGAGATGATCTCAATGTAACACCCCTGTATCTTTGTACTTATCATCAATCAATAAAATTTGTCTTTTCGATCAATGACTTGTCTAGTGTCCTTTTTTGCTCTCTCTTTTCCTTTTCTCTTTGCTTTTTTAAGTTCTCCATATGAGAATAACTTTAGCATGTAAGTTCTTCGGAAAGAACTTAAAGAAAGGTAAATGTTCACCAAATAAAATTCTCAAAGGAATTTAAATCAAAACCAAGACTAATCTTGAATATGACTTACCTACTGGGGATAAAGAAAGATAGGTCTAATAGTCTGTCTGTTCAGAGGTGACTGACTGGACGTGACATTTTAGAAGTTATTAGACCCAAAATCTTGCCATTCATAGGTGATAAACTGGACGTAACGACAAAGAAAATAAGATGGGATACTCCTCTGTTCAGAGGTAATGAACTGAACATAACCGGTTGAGAATTATCAAATTCAGAGTATTTGTTGTTCAGAGGTGATGGACTTGACATGACAACAAAGGGAAGGTTGAGATTGGGTAATCATCGGTTCAAAGGTGATGAACTTGATATAACCGTTAGAGATTACCAAACTCGGGATGTTTACTGTTCAGGGGTGATGAACTGGATGTAATAGTAAATGAAAAGGCGAAACTTGGCTATTTGTTGGTGCAGAGGTGATTAACTGGACATGACCGATTGAGAAGCTGCCAAGCTCGAAATTTTATCGTTCAGAGGTGGTAAACTAGACGTAACGATAAAGAAAAGGTGAACCCAATTTTAGGGACACGTCTATTCAGAGGTGATAAACTGGATGTGATAGACTAAGACACACTAAATTCTGAATTTGCTGCCAGAGGTAGTCGTATTAACTTAGCAGCTAGCCCACAAGGGACTGCAAGGGTAAATTAGATCTGGGTACCCGTCGGTTCAGAGGTGATAGACTGGACGTGACCAACTAAAAGACACCAGCTCGCAATCGCTGTTCAGAGGTAGTCGTATTAACTTGACAGTAAAGAACTCCTAGCCCTAATAGGAGAAAGGAGAACAAGAATATGGACTCGTCTGTTCAGAGGTGGCAAACTGGACATAACAATTTGAGTACCATAAAAAGAGAAGAGATCTGAGCACCCGTCAGCTCAGAGGTGGTAAACTGGACATAACTGACTAAGGAACATCAAACTCAGAGCCCTACCATTTAGAAGTGGCGAACTGGACCTAACAGCCTAAGGGTAGTCCCTATCGGATTGGATGATAAGATTTGACTATCTACCGGTTCAGAGGTAACATGGACATAACAAATTGAGAAGCCATCAAGCTTAGAGTCTTGCTATTCAGAGGTGATAAACTGGACGTGATGGTAAAATGAGTTCTTCCACTAGCAAATATGATTTGATACTTTGTGGGAAATTTAGTATTTCCTTGGAAGAGTTTTGAAAGAAATTGTCAGAGGTATAATATTAACTTGACCATTCAAGAGTCCACTGGGGACTGAAAAAGACTCCGGGGGAATCTATTAAAAAGTCGCTGGGTAGCAAAAAGGGTCCAATGCTTTAGAGAATTTTTAGAGGTATAATGTTAACGTGAGAATCAAGCTAGGGAGAAAGGATGCAAATTCCTAGTTGGGAATTTACAAAAAGGATTTTGCCCAAAGTGATCGTGACAAATTTTCCACTTGTGGATTCACTGAAGCGACCTGTCAGAGGTTTGATGTCAACTTGACAAGGGTTAATGTGTTGTTAATGTAACAGCGATTTGAGTGGGCTCGCCATTCTATGGTAAAGAATAACGAGTGGAGTTCCAATCCGCTGGGGATATTAGAAAGATTCACCGAGGATATTCAAAGGTTTTTACTGTCAGAGGTTTAATGTTAACGTTATAGCCTTGATCTATAGTTCATTTTGCTGGAAAAATAATTACATTTTGTTGTAGTCCTGCCATTCCATGGGTGGGAATTGGCAAGGGACTTTGGTGGAATATACCATTCCCTGCAAAGTGCAAGAATATTGCTAGAGAATTCTACCGGGGAATAGGAGACAGTACTCCCAAAACTTGTTTAGGAATCAAATCAATCCTACTGGGAAATAAGGGAATAATACTCCTAAAACGAAGAAAAAGTTAGAAGTGAAAACTTTAACATGACTTATTTGCTTTGTGGATCATGGAAGGGAATTGGTAGAGAATTCAGGAGGAATAAGGATTCTGGAGGAATAAGATGGGATCAGGTCCCTTAAGATTTTTAGCAAACCCTCAACTATTAACGGATTTGGTGTGCTTTTACCAACTACTGTTTGAGTTGAGCTAGCTATGCTATTTTCCTTAGCATGATGAATTATCAAGGATTTTATATTTGGCTTAGAAGCAAATACTTTCCTCTAGCCTTATTCATCGAAGGCTTTGAATTGTGCCATTCGAAGTGGATCTTTCTGTATTCCACTAGTGACTTCTAAAATCTCGCTGGGGATTAAAGAATAAACTTCATAGGGAATTTATCGAATAAGTCAAAATTCCTGATGAAGTGTCACCTAATAGGGATTCTTATTCTCAGCTGGTCGTCAAGTCAAGATATGAAACATAAGCTCTGCGCGAAATTTATTGATTAAGATGAAATTCCTTGCAAAGCTTCATTTTATGTTCATCATGGCTAGGACTCAGGCTTGCAACTGATCCCTAAATCCAGATAGGAATGTAAAAACAACGAAAAGGTTCCGCTAAGATGTGTCATGTACCTTCTTCAAGGAACTCGGCTCGATCGAGGTCATCGCGAGACCGAATTGTGATTCGCTGAATGACAGAGGCCGAGAGATAGTTGGAGACATGCTTTCTTTTATATATTGAACAGTCACCATCTTTTTGGATCAGCAAGGGATGATCAGGAAGAAAAGCGCAAACATCGCCGTTTAAGCATGCTTGACTTCGAAATAAGAAGAATGACAAGACCAAAAGCGAAAGTTTTGCCTTTGTCTTCTTTTTGATGTTGACATCCTGTGTCATAATTGCTGGATGTCCACCATAATCCCAGGAGGAGCATAGATGAAACTGATCACTCTCGAGGATGAATGATTTCTTGTAGAAGAGACAGCCAGACAAGTCTATCTTAATGGTCAGAGGTTTATGTTAACGTGATCATGTACAATACTTTCTTGATTAGAGGTATAATGTTAACGTGATCAGGGATAGTACTTCTTTAAGAACTTGCCATTAATCGACACTATGAGCGTGACGCCATTTGGATTCGCTTGGCGATAAGTAGACTGTCTTTACCACGAAGGGTCCCTCCCATTTAGGTTGGAATTTGCCCTTGGTTTTGGCATGACTGTGGGTCACTGACAACTAAGACCAAATCTTCCGTCTGAAAGATTCTCTCTTTGGCCATTTTGTTGAAGGCTTTCGAGATTCGAGCTTGGTACAACTTAATACGTTGTTGAGCTTGTAGCCGCTTCTTATCCAATGCTTCCAACTCTTGGAGATGCAAACGATCATTATCTTCTTCTGTCATCTTGGTCGTCGGACAATGGAAGTGATGACATTTGTATCTCTAAAGGTATGACTGCTTCAGACCCGTAAACTAGAGAGAAAGACGTATTACCTGTAAGAGTTCGGACCATCATACAGTAGGCCCAAAGACATTCACTGAGCTTCTCGTTCTAATCTCATTTGCTATGACAAACTTTTTGAGGAGCTTGATGATCGTCTTATTGAATACCTTTGCTAACCCATTCGCGGCAGGGTTGCAAGTAGTTGAAGCAACATTCTGAATCTGGTACTTGTCGCAGAACTGATAGAATGACTGGCTTGCAAATTGGGGACCATTGTCAGGGATGATCCGCGGGGGACACCAAATCGGTGGATGACATGGTATTTGATGAAGTTGACCACATTGGTAGTTTTAATTTCAGCGAGCGGTGCTTCTGTTCATTTTGAGAAGTAATTAGTTATCACAATAATGAACTGATGACCTTTTGCCGACGGAGGACTGATGGGTCCTACAACGTCAATTCTCCATGCTTCAAATGACCATAAAGCGACTGTGGGGTGGAGTAGCTCTAGGGGTTGGTGTATGAAATCCGCACAGGTTTGACAGGCCTTACATCTTCTTGCATATTCGAAAGCGTCAGTGATCATGGTTGGCCAATAATAGTCAAGTCGGTGCAGTCGGTCCTTGAGCTTTGGACCTGGTTGATGAGCTCTACATATGCCATCGTGAGCCTCTTTAATCACTTCTTGTGCTTCATAGCTCGATAAACAATGAAGAAGTATACCGTCTTATGAATGGCGGTACAACGTCTTCACCACTGCATCATAGTAGAATTGAGTAGATCTTCGTCGAACAGAAGCCGCTTCCTTGGGATCATCGGGTAGTATGCCATGCAAAGCATTGTCAATGATCGTGAATTGCCAGTCTTTTGGTTTGAAGTTTATCGAGGTTGTATGAACATCGCTAATCTCTAAACCGTATTTCAGATAAAAAGGATAGTGAGTAGCCACCGTAAGATGATAAGTGGTATCTACTGGCAAGGCCAATGTAGCCGCGAGCGCAGCTAAAACATCTTCCTTTGTATTCATGAGGCAAGACACATAGCTAATATAGAAGTCGTTAAATGAGTTGGCTAACTTGATGGCTATATAATGGTAAGGTATCAGGTCTTCATGCCGAACCTCGTACTCTTCCTTGAATTGGTTGATGATTAGTTTGGAGTCACCATAAGCTTCAAGGTACCATACCCCATGTTAGCCCAAAGGCCCTTCACCTTAGTTTTGTTGATGACTAACTTATAAAGTTAAGTTACTAATCATCTTGTATTTATATAGCTTTAGATTTTGATCAAGATCTTAGTAGGTATTTAGCTTCAACAAAGGATTCAAAGTCAAGTTTTGAAGCTGATTGGAAGTAAATGCAGTGACAATTACCGTGTAGCTTTGGGCTAACGGGTCGTGTCCACGAGGAGGAATGTGATGAAAGATTTTCGATGAATTATTTAAAGAACAAAGAATGGTGCTGGTGTTTTTTTTATGTTGAAAAAGAGAATAGAGAGTAAGGAAGTGATTAAAAGAAAAATTGAAAACTTAGAGAAGGCTTTGGAAAAGATGATCTTTAAAAAGTGTTAAAGATTGATTGGTTGTTTGTTTTAATATATGAAAAAGATCTAGGCTCACTATTTTACTACTCAATGATATATTCTTCTCTTGAAATGCTCAGTGCTTCAACTTGATCATAGGCAAAAACTTAAGCTAGAGTTTCGAAAGTCTTAAGCAAAGTGAATAAGATTGTTTGGAAAAGTTAACTTTTTTTCTTAAGAATTCATCTTGAATCAACTATTAAATCATCAAGTTGTCTTTAAAGTATGAAATAAAAACAAGTTCAAGTTAGGTTTTAAAAAATAGAAGTTTAGAAATCCAAACCCATCCTCATGTGCCTTCAAGAACACTTTCAAAGAAGCAAGGCTTAGTTTAAGGCATACACATGATTCCGTTGGGTTCTTTACATCAAAACCATTCAAAATAAGAGGAATCGAAGAGAGATGATAGTGAGCTCAGAAAAACAAATTTAGCTACTCATGATTAATATAAAACAAGACATGTAAATTAAATGAACATACCTATGAATTAGAGAAGAAGAGAAATCTTGATCTTTATTGATGTCACTTTAACTTCAGGTTAAAATCACTCTTTTCCTCTCTCTCACTTATATTTGGACTGAACTACAAATTACAAAATAGAGATACAACTTCTCAATACAATCTAACAAAGAACCTAAACCCTAAAAATAAAGAGAAAAACTTAAAACTAATTTCTAGCCCCCTTTTCTCTAAAAAATGCAGTATTTATAGGGAAAAACCAAACGGGGGCGTAGGAAGATAGGGGAGAAAACACTCCCCCAACAAACTAAGGCCGCGTTTCTGCAACCTGGGTGTGGCCAGGTGGCCACACCCGGGGATGCTGCTCCCTGGTTTAGCGAAATCTTTTTATCTCTTGCTGGATTTTCCGTTTCAGCTCCTGGATTTGACAAAACCTCCTCTGATCTTTGGTTTTATCCAATTGATTTGTGAGAATTTATTTTAACCGATTTTCAACTTATTTTATCTTCTCTGAGTTGCCTTGATTTGCCCTGATTTTCTGATTTTGAATTAATTTTGAATTAAATCAAAATTTTGATGGGCTTTTGAGCTCGTTTATCTTCCCTCTCTTTTAGCAATGGGCCTGCATTTCATAAAGAGGAATATAATACTAAATAAATTATTTATTAGGCAATAAGTATGGAAATGTAATATTATATATGCAATATATGTAACCAATCATACCCCCACACTTATCTTTTGCTCGCCCTCGAGCAAAACATAAACACTAATCCTAAGAAATAATTTTGACCACTTTCGCAGGTCACTCGATTGCACTGAGCATGTGCAACAAGCCGTTAAACCTCTAGATTACCCCTATAGAACGAGTTTTGTCTCGTGAGAATTTTTAGTGGATTGCACCCACAAAATTCATAAAGAAAGAGAAAAAATGTTAGTATTTTCGAAAAGCATTTAGAAAAGAGAAAATATTTGCGGTATTATTGTAAGAATTTGAGTAACCTATAAGTCATAAGAGAATCAACTTTTTCATTCCTAAACTTAGTCTCTATTAAAAAATATGTCATCAATCAAAGTAAGGAGTCAAATTTGTATTTCTCATCTAGTCTATTAATTTACCCTAAGTCATATGCACCTTCATACCGTGAAAATTTGACTAAGGGTTCTTCAACTTTAATCTTATGCCTTATTTATTTTTATTTTTTGGTGGTATTATTTCTTAATTCAATTAGGCTTTCTAATCTGCCCATGTAACGAGCCTTTAGTCGGTGACACCCAAACTGGACAGTCTTAGAGCACCAGGTGAGAAAACACCTCTAAGGGCTTAAGCACTTGAGCAAAAAAGGCCACGAAACTAAAGATTTTTATTTATAAAATGTACCCCTTTTAGGTGTGAATACTTGTACTTTATGAGACACAAATACCCAACTTAATCAGAGGATTTATGTATTATTTTTTTCTTTTTTCTTTCTTTTTTATATAAGTCATTTGAATCTTTATTTTTTAACCCTAAGTGTGTAAGTGTATATAGTGTGCATATTTGATCAAGGTAATGATCAAAACTAAATTACTTTTCTAAAATTTTCCTCCTAACCCTAAAAATCAAACAAGTCATCTTATTTCGACCAAGTATAAGAAATCCTAATAATGATTCTCCTATTCCTTAAAATTGACTTAATTTCTTACAAAAAAAACATACGTCAAAATACTATTCTTTTTTTTCAAAAAGTTTTTTTAATTTTTAAATCTTTTTCTTTTTAAACAATGTTAATCATGTTAGAACCCTCCCCCATACCTACCTCATGCATTGTCCCCAATGTATGAAAGAAATGTATAGATGTATGAAATGGAATGTAAAAGAGGTAAAGTTACCAATACACTTGGGTCAAAAAGACCCACAGCTGTTCGTTTACCAGCACCGATTCTAAGAAAGATTTAAGGCGTTGACCATTTACCTTAAAGTCATTTACATTCTTAGTGTCACTGATCTCTACAACACAGTGTGAAAACACGGATTTTACAACGAATGGCCCAGTCCATCTTGATTTTAGCTTTCCTGAAAAAAGATGATGCCTAAAATTATAGAGTAAGACTTTTTGTTTAGGGACAAATGTTTTCCTTATGATGTATTTCTCATGAAAATCTTAACTCTATCTTTTGTGATCTTAGTATTTTTATAGGCCGCATTTCTCAACTCTTCTAGCTCAGAAATTTATGATTTCTGAAGGTCATCGGCCTTATTCAAATCGAAATTTAGCTGCTTGATTGCGTATAAGGCCCGATGCTCTAACTCAACGGATAGGTGGCAAGCCTTCCTAAAGACTAACCTATAAGGAGACATTCCTAGAATCATCTTGAAAGCGGTCCTGTAGGCCCATAGGGCATCTACAAGTTTGGTGGACCAATCTTTCTGGTTTTGGTTCACAGTCTTCTCCAAAATAAGCTTGATTTGTCTATTAGAGACCTCAACCTGCCCACTGGTTTGAGGATGATAAGGTGTGGACAACTTATGAGTTTTGGCATACTTTCGCATAAGAGCTTCAAATGATCTATTGCAAAAGTGATTACCATTATCACTGATGATAGCACGAGGAGGTTCCGAAGAGTGAGAAAATGTTCTCCTTCAAAAACTTTATAATAACTTTGTTATCATTAGTTTTACTTGGAATCGCTTATACCCACTTGGACATATAGTCCACTGCAACATATATATATTGGTTTCCAAATGAATCAGGAAATGGACTCATAAAGTCAATGCCCCAAACATCAAAGAGTTCTATTTCTAGAATTGGGTTTAGGGGCATCATATCTTGTTACGAAATCCTTCCTATCATTTGGCATGTAGGGTATGACTTGCAAAATTCATAAGTATCTTTCAACAAAGTAGATCAATAGAACCCACTTTGCAGCACCTTTTCAGCAGTCTTGTGGGGACCAAAGTGTCCACCGCATGTAAGTTCGTGATAGAAGGATAAAACACTCTTAATCTCTTCATCGGGAATTCATCTCCTAATAATTTGGTCAGAACAATACTTATTAAGGTTCCTCCGAAAAGAAATACCAGACTTGAGATAAGAACCGGTATATATCATTTTTAGATCAATGAGATAAAGTTTGGTTTGTGACTAAGTAATTCACTATATCAGCAAACCAAGGTTCCCTAAAGATAGCTAAGAGTTTTTCATTAGGAAAGTCATCATTTATGGGCAATTCATTGCATGGAGAGTTTAGGATTCACGAGAGATGGTCAGCAATAACTTTTCTACGCCTTCTTATCTCGAATCTCGAGATCAAATTCTTGAAGGAGGATCCAACGAATGAGTCAGGCCTTGGCATCCTTCTTCATCATGAGGTACCGAAGCGCAGAATGATCGGTAAAAATTGTGGTTTGGACCCTATTAGGTAGGGACGAAATTTCTCTAAAGCAAATACTACTGCCAAGAATTCCTTCTCGGTTGTAGTATAATTCATTTGAACATCATTGAGAGTCCTACTAAAATAGTAAATCACGCGCTGCTTATTATCAATGCACTGTCCTAGAATAGCGCCTATGACAAAATCAGAAACGTCGCTCATGATTTCGAACGGCTTAGACCAATCCGGTGTAGATATGATTGGTGCAGAAATAAGTTCTTTCTTAAGCTTCTTCCAAGAATTTATACATTCATCGTCAAAAGTGAAGGACACATTCTTAACTAACAGATTAGTCAAGGGTCTAGCAATCTTACTAAAATCCTTGATAAATCTTCAGTAGAAACTGGCGTGTCCTAAGAAGGATTGAATGTCCTTCACGCATTTAGGCATGGGGAGCATAGCAATAACCTCAATCTTGGCTCTATCAGCTTCAATTCCTTTCTTAGAGATTTCATCACCCAAGATAATTCCATGTGTTACCATAAAGTGGCATTTCTCCCAGTTCAGTGTCAGATTTTTCTCAGCATAACGTTGGAGGACCAGTTCTAAATGGTGAAGATATTGAGTGAATGAACTCCGCAGATGGAGAAATCATCCATGAAGATTTCTAAGAATCGTTCTACTATATCAGAGAAAAGACTCAACATGCAATGTTGAAACGTTGCCGGGGCATTGCACAAGCCGTAAGGCATTTGATGATAAGCAAATGTCCTAAATGGACATGTGAAAGTAGTCTTTTCTTGGTCCTCAGAAGCAATGTGAATCTTATTATACCCCGAGTAATCGTCCTAGAAACAGTAATAATCGTGGCCAGCTAAACGTTCAAGCATCTGATCAATGAAGGAAGCAGGAAATGGTCCTTACGAGTTGCTGCATTAAGCTTTCTATTGTCAATGCAAACTCGAATTTTCGTGGGAAGTCGAGTTTGGACCAACTCTTTGTTCTCATTTTTCACCACAGTGAAACCAGATTTCTTTGGAACCATGTGGCAGGACTAACCCATTGGCTATCAGAAATGGGATAGATTATCCCGTTGTCTAAGAGTTTCATAATTTTAGCATGAATGGCCTCTTGCATTATAGGGTTTAACATGCGCTGCGGGTCTCTTTTTGGTGTCGCTTCTTCATTGAGATGAATGTGATATTGAACTATGGTTGGACTCAATCCCTTTATATCAGTCATAGTCCAACCAATGGCTTCCCTTTGTTCTCTAAGAATTGCTTTAAGATTCTCTTCTTTTTTGTCATTTTAAGTGGGAGGCAATTATGACAGGAAAGGTCTCTTGTTCTCCTAGAAAGACTTACTTGAGATGAGCAAGTAAGGCTTTCAATTCTAAGGAAGGGGAAGGCTCACTGGAAGGAGGAGTCAAATTTATTGGTTTCATATTTAGTGAAATAGGGTTCGAGACCCAATTCACAGCAGACTCGACAGCTTGATCAAGGTTAAAGTCATCAGACTCGAACTCGAAGTCACAATTAGTTTCTAGTTCCAATTCTTCTCTATATTAACTGGTCAAGTTCTCAATGAGGTTGACTTCAAATGTTTGATCCTCAACATCACGAGGTTGCTTTCCTAGGTTGAAGACATTGACTTCTCTAGTCATGTCCCCAAAGGTTAACCTCATGGACCCATTCCTATAATTGATAATAGCGTTGGCATTAGTAAGAAATGGGTGCCCTAGGATAATAGGAGTTTGAGCCCTAGGATTGGACACAGGATGTACCTCAAGAACTATGAAATCAATGGGTTAGATAAACTCCCCGACCCGGATAAGGACATCATTAATTTTTTCCTTGGGAACTTTCAATGAACGATCAGCCAATTGGATTGTGACTCGAGTTAGACTAAGATCGCCCAACCCGAGTTGTTGATAAATAGAGAAAGGGAGCAAGTTAATACTTGACCCCAAGTCAAGAAGTGCACGACTAATCTCGGCTTGTCCTATAGTGCAGGCAAAGGTAGGACAACCCGATCCTTATACTTGACAGGGATCAGACCCGACAGTAGCTCACTAATCTTAGTGGCTAAGAAGACTTTCTTGGGAACATTAGTCTTTCTCTTCTTAGTGCACATGTCCTAAAGAAATTTTGCATAGGATGGACTTGTTGGATGGCTTCAAGAAGTGGCACATTTATCTTCACTTGATTGAAAATCTCAATTATCTTATCCATGTATGGGTTCTGCTTATTATTTTTCAGCCTATTAGAAAATGGTACTATAAGCCTGTGCACCTGACTGGTTGACTTATTCGTTTCAGATTCGTCAGATTTGGAAGGATTGGGACTAGATGAGGTGGATGCTTGTGTGTGGTTGTGCTGAATAGAATTTGAAGGTGTTGGCACTTGATTATTAACTTTCTTTCCCGACCTCAATGTATGAACATCATTAAATTAATTCAATGATTGATCCTCAGCCAATGAGCTTGTTGAGAATTCCTAAGACTTATTACTGGCTGACTGGGCAAGGTGCCCTTTTGCCTCTCATTCTGTGGATTAGCTAATTGGTTCACTTGAACCTCTAGCCTCTGTATTATTTGCATGAGGGAGACTTGGTTCTTCATGTACCTTTTCATGTTTCTCTCAAAGTCAGTCATTCTCCTTTCAAGTTGAGGATTCTATATGTAAGATTGTGGAGCTTGGTTGGGAAAGTTTTGTTGAAAATTTGAAAACTTGGGCGGATGGTTGGGAGAATTGTGATGGTAGTTAGAAAAGTTGGGTTGATGATTGAAAGAATTATTAGAATGATGGAAGTGGCTTGAATGGTTTGACCGTGAGTGATCATTATTGTGTTGGCTCCATGAGAAATTCGGGTGATTTCTCCGGCCAGGATTGTACGTTGATGCATAAGGATTATTATTGGGACTTGAAAAGGCCACATTCATCGGTTTCAGAAATTGTTGTTGAGCTTGAAACACAGGACACTCCTCAAACACATGATTCATGGCTTGACAGTATGTACAGCCTGGAGTTAGAAATTAGTTTGGGCTGACTTGATTGACTGGACTTGGTGTTGGCCTAGAGGCCTTCCACTCTAGTTTTGATGATGATTAACTCATGTAGTTATAGTTTACTAATAATCTTGTGGTGTTTAGTTTCAGATACTTAACCAAGATATTAGTAGGTGATTAGCTTCAACAAAGGTGTTTTGAAGCTTTCACATGGTGATTCAAGAGTTCGAGTGTCAAAGTTCATATCTAGCACTCGTTGGAGTCAAGCTCGGTGGATCACGTTTGGATCGAGTCGACTTGGAGACGGAGCTCTACAAGAAGACTTCGGTACATTGTTTAGTTTATGTTTTTAGATCCATTGTAAGATTAGATAGTGTGATATACTTAAGTTCACAACACACACACTTGTTTTAAGTTTCATATTTTGGTTTTCGGTTGTTGGTTTAACCGATATTGGTTTTCATGAATAGATAGATTCAAAATAAGTTTACATGATTTAATGTATATTAGATTTGATCTATATATATGTATACTTCATATACTTAGACAAACTTATTTTGATATGCCTATTCATGTATTTGGAGTTTTGTATTTTAACAAAACCTATTTTTGGACTTTAAGTCAAAAACATTGATATATATCTATTTCATGTATATTAGATTACATCCATATACAACATGCTTCAAGTTGTTTCAATATCATATTTTTGTATTTGGATGAGTTTTGGACAAAACGTTTTTTCAAATCAAAAATTCAAGTTTTGAAAAATACGAGTTTTGGTTTTCGGCAAAATTTTCATAACACAAAAAGAGTTCAAAATGTTTGTAACTTGGTTTGATTTTTACTCAAACAAGTTTGTATTTCAAAAAGGATATAAGAACTTATTTTTGTGGATTTTTAGAAGTTTTATGGGATTTTATTTAAGTTAAAAACCCTAGTTTTTCTGTCCCAGAATTGTCAGTCTGGATGACTGCCGGTCGACCGGGTCGGTTGACCGTAGCAGTGGGCGGTCGACCGGGCCGGTCGACTGACGTGCACAGGATGTGGACGCAGCCAAGCTGGGGAGGCTGATCGACAGTCCCGGTCGACCGCCAGAGAGCTCTGCTCTCTGGAAAGCCTCTGGTCGACCGGGCAGAGAGCATTGCTCTCTGTTTCCAGACTCGGTCGACCGAGCGGTCGACCGGCCAGAGAGCCGTTGCTCTCTGGAACTGGCACGGTTGACCGGGCGGTCGACCGCAGGGCTCAACGGTCACTTTTTTGACCGTTGGCCGGTCGACCGGCCGGTCGACTGGAAGGCCAATCTGGGCCTTTTCTCTGCCAATGGGCAGATTCCTATTGGGGGTTATATATACCCCATTTGAGAGAGATTTATTGACAAGATTTTTAGAGAGAAAAATTTCATACTTCTAAAGTGTTTTACAACAAAAAGTTTTGGGTTAAAATTCCTATTCTCTATTTGTTTTAAAGTGTTTGTTATTTCAAAGAAAATAGTCCTTTGAGAATTATTTTTGGTCTAAAAATTCTATATCTTTTTGGAGATTTTCCCAAGTGATTTTCTTTATTAAAAACACTTTGTTTTCTCACACTTGAGCTTACATACTATCCTATCTATTAGGATCTTTGTTTTTTGTGAGAAAGAATTAGTTTGTGGTTGTGGAAACCACCAAGTTGTAAACCCTCCTACTTTGTGTTATCCCTCTTGTGTAGAGGTTAATTTGTGGAGTGGTGGCTTTGTGCCCTATCCCTCTAGTGAGAGGTTGATTGTGTTTGTATTGGCTTTGTGCCTATCCCTCATTCGTGAGGTTGATATTGGTGGCTTTGTGCCTAGCCTCTAAGTGTAGAGGTTGTGTTTGTAATTGAGAGAGGAGTTGTGTACTCCCGTTGTATTGCCCCAAACCTCAGTGGAGGTTCCCTGTGTGGACAAGTTAGTGAATTGAAAATCCTTCTGTGTGAAGGCGGGGACGTAGAGCTGTGTGCTCGAACCTCGAAACATATCTCGGTGTTTACGTTTGATCCATTGACTCTAACTCTCTCTCTCTCTCTCTCTCTTTACTTTGTGCATTGATTCATATTGCCATATCATATACATGCTTGTGTGTTTGTGTGCCTCACTTGTGTTTAACCACGAGAGCTTCATATAGTGCCTCAACTCTTATTCAGAGAAATCAAGAGGAGTTAGTCCAGAGCCCTTCACCGCGAATTCGGCTACACTCGTTGGTTACATTAAGTGTGTTGCAATTTAGTTTTTAATTTCCGCATTTTGTTCAATTGATTAGCCGTACACCTATTCACCCCCCTCTAGGTGTACTTTCACTTGGTTCCTTAGTTTTTAAAACTTTCAGTCTTCTCGCTAGGTTTACAATTCTAGCCTTGGTAGCTATGGATGATTCAATAGAATGAAGACCTCCTTTTGAAGAGATGGAGTTTGAATTCCTAGAGTTTTCATTAGTTGGTTCTCATTGGATGGTCTTTTAGCTAGATCCTCATACAAATCACATCCTTCATTCTCATCCTTCTGCAAGAATCCCCTTGGCACATGGTTTCTAAGAGGGTCTTGGTTGAGTAGTCTAAACAATCATAAAGAATTTTGTATTGTCACCATTGTTGGCCCAAGAGGTTACACTCTCCAATTGTTTTGTGTTTTGATGATGACAAACCAAATATGAGCTATTTGGTACTAATAAGTTTGTTAAGATGAGTTTCAGGTTTTGTACCATATTTAGAGACCATTTGCTTAGCTATTGCAAGAACTTCTAAGTTCCACCAAGCAAGGAAGGCAAATTGCACATCAAGGAAGGATCATAGAAGAGAAGGCACTAGCAAGGCATTGGATGGCTCAAAGACGTGAAGATTGCTCAGAGGTCCTTAGGTTTTGTATTTTTAGTTTTATAGCTTGTTAAAGAATAGAGATTAGGTTTGAAGCTCAATCACACACGTTTTTGCGCATATACTATTTCTTAGTTTATTTCCTATAAAATATACAAAAATATTTTAGTACAAAATCTTTCTTCTACAAATTTCTTTTTATGTTACATACTGAATTCCTGTTTAAAATAGTTTTGTTAAAAATATTTTTCTTCTCAAAATTCTGTCTTTATTTCGTTTTCTGACCTGATCCGGTCGACCGGCAGTCTACCGACAGTCGACCGAGTCTGTGTCAGGCAGGTCCGGTCGACCGGACCAGTCGACCGAGGTCCTGGCAGAATGCACGTATCCGTGTGCATGTCTGTCGGTCGACCGGGGCAGTCGACCGATATTTATTTTTGAGTCACAGTTTGTATCAGTCGACCGGGTCGGTCGACCGATAGCCTGTAACGGTCGGAATTTTATACTACCGGTCGACCGGCCCGGTCGACCGATGTAGCCGTTTGAACAGTAACGGGCAGATTTTTTAGAGCTGGTTATTTTTGTCTTTTGTGTTTAAAATTCGTTTAAGGATATATTTTGATCTAATTACCTCCTAAACATCAGTAATTATGTTTTATCCCTAAACCCTAGCCCTCTCCTATAAATAGGGGTGTTTGGGGAGAGATTTGTTAGAACAATTATTGCTAGAAAATTCAAAAGTTTAAGGCTTTCAAAAGAGACTTGTTTCTTGTTTTTGTGCTGAATTTCTCACTGATTTTCTGAAGGGTTTTTCAAATACTCTCTGATTTAATTCTCTTTCTTCACTTACAACAAGAGCTTCATTCCTACTCAATATTCTCTAAGGACCTTTGTAAGGGAAGAGATATTTGAAAGAGAGAGTTTGTGGTCTTTTGACTACCAAGGAAATTACTTGTACTGAGATTGTGGAGTTGGGTACTCCATTGTAATTGAGATCTTTGTGATAGTGGAAGTAGCTAGAATCCTTCTGGAGAAGGCGGGGAGTAGAGCTGGGTGCTCGAACCTCGATAACATATCTTTGTGTTTGCGATTGGTTTACTTTCTTGCACTCTTTACTTTACTATACTTGCTCTTATTCTTGCTCATCATAATCATTGTCATATTTACTTGCTTGCATTCATCTTGTGATTCTTGATTGGTGACTGTTGTAGCTTTAATTTTTAAATTGCCCCTTGATTAGCTTCATCACCTATTCACCCCCCCTCTAGGTGACTTTTCAATTGGTATCAGAGCTTGGACTCTAGGTTTGGCTTAACATCCATAGAGAGATCCTTAAAATATTGCTAATCAACATTTTCATTCATCCATTCATACACTAGTAAACATGGCCGATAACATCAAAACCCCTCCTAAATTTGATGGACTTAATTTCCCTATTTGGAAGGTTAGGATGATTATATTTTTGCAATCTTTGGGTAGTTTAGTGGCCAAGTCCTTGACTAAACCCTATGTAGCACCCGATAGTGATGAGAGCACTTGGACTGACTTCAACTTTAGAGAATATGAGGCTAACTCCAAAGCCCAAAACTCCCTATTAACCGCCTTGAATGAGGATGACCTTACACGGGTAATTCATTGCCAATCCGCCTATGAGATTTGGCAACACTTATTGGTCACACATGAAGGGACTTCACAAGTCAAGAGAGTTAAGATAGATCTCTTGAGGTCTCAATATGAATCATTTAAAATGCTAGATGATGAATCCATTGATTGTATGATTACTCGTTTCACTAAAATTACAAATGGTCTTTCTTCATTAGGTGACGTCATCTCCAACGATCAAAAGGTGCGCAAAGTGATACGGGCTCTTCCTTCTTCATGGGAGATCAAGGCCACCACCTTAAAGGAGTTGAACGACAAGGACGAGATGGACATCATTAGTCTCATTGGGAACCTAAAGACCCATGAGATGGAGAAGAAGGCAAGAGAAGAAGCCACTACTTCAAAGAAGAAATCCATAGCCTTCAAGACTTCATCCACCAATGATGACGATGAAGATGATGAAGAAGAAGATGAGGAGCTAACTCTACTTGTGCGGAATGTCAAGAAGTTGTACCGAAAGAACAAGTTCAACTTCCGGAGAAGATTCGAAGGCAAAGAGGAGCGGAAGATCATTTGCTATAATTGCCGCAAACCCGGACATATCATGGCGGATTGTCCGGAGTTCAAGAAGAAGATGACTTCCTCCTTCAAGCCAAAGAAACCGGAGGAGAAGAAAGCCTACAAAGCAACATGGGATTCGGAAAGCGAGTCCGAAGAGGAGGTGGATCAAGCTAATATGTGTTTCATGGCAAACACACCTAAGGTAACCCCTCAATCCCTTGATGATGAAGATGATGAACTAAGTAAGGAAGTTCTAGTTCATGCCTTTGTAGAACTTTCTGAAACTTATGATAATAAGAAACTTGAATGCTTAAAATTACAAAAAGAAGTTGCTTTTCTTAAGAATCAACTTGCCATTGTTTCTAAAGAAAAAGATGATGTTTCTTCTAATTTCATTTCCATGCAAAAAGAATTTTGTGCCTACAAGAGTTCTTGTAAGGCAAAATCTCCTATTATTGATGAAAAAGAAATTTCTTCTTTTAAATCCAAAATGAATGATTTCGAAAAAGTTTTAAATGATTGTGCTTTCAATACTAAGAAACTTGAGAACATGTTTTCTAAAAAGCACACTTCTCATGCTAACACTTCACAAGCTAAGAATTCTCATGCTAACACCTCTCATACTCATGCTCACAATGCTCATGCTCACAATGCTCATGCTCACAAATCACACACCCATTATGCTTTTAAATATGGTAGAGTATATAGATGCACATATTGTGGTAAAAATGGACATTTAGCTAAGTTTTGTTATAATCAACTAAATAGAACAAATAATCTTGTTTGGGTTCATGACACTAACCCTAGAGGACCCAAGAAAATGTGGGTACCAAAATCAAGTCTTAAATTGTTTGATGTAGGTACACACCAAAGCTCCAAGACGTAGGGAGCGGTGGTACCTTGATAGTGGTTGTTCAAGACACATGACATGGGACATCAACAACTTCACAACCCTATCAAGGTACATGGAAGGTGGCACCGTCACCTTCGGGGATGACTCCAAAGGAACTATCATCGGTATAGGTAACATTCAAATTGGTGCATCTCCTATTATTGAGAATGTTGTTTTAGTTGATGGTTTGAAACATAATTTGCTTAGCATTAGCCAACTTTGTGACCGTGGACTTAAAGTTGTTTTTGATGATACTTCTTGCAAGATTTTTGATGTTAAATCCGATGTTTGTATTCTCACCGGTTTTCGTGATAATAATATTTATATTATTGACATGCTTAATTTAGATTGTTCGACTAAATGCTTGAATGCTTTTGATGAAAATTCTTGGCTTTGGCATAGAAGATTAGGACATGCATCTTTTGACCATATTTCTAGGATTAATTCAAAGGAATTAGTGAAGGGTATACCTTGCTTGAATTTTGAGAAAGACCGCATTTGTGGTGCGTGCCAACTTGGGAAACAAACCAAGTCTTCCTTTAAACCAATCAAGGATATCATGTCAACTAGGCCTTTAGAATTAATTCATATGGATCTTTTTGGACCAACTAAAACTAAGAGTTTAAATGGAAGTAGATTTGCATTTGTTTTGGTTGATGATTTCTCCCGTTTTACTTGGGTTTTCTTTTTACAAAATAAAGATCAAACTTTTTCTCATTTTAAAATCTTTCGAAAAAGAGTTGAAAAAGAAAAGGGTTTTCCGATTTTGAGAATAAGGAGTGATAGAGGTGGTGAGTTTGTTAACCAACTCTTCATGACTTATTGTGATGAAAAGGAAATTAAGCATGAAACGTCTTGTCCTAGAACTCCACAACAAAATGGAGTTGTAGAAAGGAAAAATAGAACACTTCAAGAGATGGCTAGGACAATGATAAGTGAGTATGACCTCCCTAAATATTTATGGGCCGAGGGAGGCCGTAAACACCGCATGCTATATATCGAATCGTATTTATTTATGCAAAAATTCTTCAAAAACTTCTTTTGAAATGTATCATTCTAGAAAACCTAATGTTGCATATTTTAAAGTTTTTGGATGCAAGTGTTTTGTTTTAAATACTAAGGATAATTTGGGTAAATTTGATGCTAAGGCTTATGAGGCTATCTTTGTTGGATATTCCTCTACTAGCAAAGCATATAGAGTTTTCATTAGATCTTCTCTTACCATAGAAGAATCCATGCATGTTAAATTTGAAGAATCTAATGTGGTTGTTGAGAATGTTGTAGAGATTGAACCATTAGGTGAAGACATGGAGAGACTATCCTTGAAGGACTCACCCGCTCAAGAAGAAAAGCTAGACCCTATTGGTGAAGTTCAAGAGGATAAGGAGGAAAGCACTCAACCGCTTCCTAAAGCTTGGAGATACGCTACAAATCATCCTAAGGAGCTCATCTTGGGTGATGCATCTAAAGGAGTCACAACGCGCTCCAAACTCCATGACCTATGTGGTAACTTTACTTTCATTTCTCATTTTGAACCCAAAGGCATTCTCGAAGCCGAGACGGACCCATATTGGTTGCTTGCCATGCAAGAGGAACTCAATCAATTTGAGCGCAACCAAGTTTGGCACCTTGTTCCTAAGCCCCACGATAGACCAATAATTGGTACTAAGTGGATCTTTAGAAACAAGATGGATGAGTCCGGAAATGTCATTAGGAATAAAGCTAGGTTAGTGGCCCAAGGTTACACTCAAGTTGAGAGAATTGACTTTGAGGAGACCTTTGCACCCGTAGCACGGCTTGAAGCCATACGGATGACACTAGCTTTTGCATGTTTTAAAAATTTTAAACTTTTTCAAATGGATGTGAAAAGTGCATTTTTGAATGGTTTTATTAATGAAGAAGTTTATGTTGCTCAACCTCCCGGTTTTATTGATCATGTTCATCCCGATTTTGTTTTTAAACTTGATAAAGCTTTGTATGGATTGAAACAAGCTCCAAGAGCTTGGTATGAAAGACTTTCTAGTTTTCTCATTTCAAATGATTTTATTAAAGGCAAAGTAGACACAACTCTTTTTACTAAGCATGTTAATAATGATATTTTAATTGTGCAAATTTATGTTGATGATATAATTTTTGGATCTACTAATGAGCTTTTATGCAAGGATTTTGAGAAAGTAATGCAACTAGAATTTGAAATGTCTTCCATGGGTGAGCTCAATTTCTTCCTTGGACTCCAAATCAAGCAATTGCAAGACGGAACCTTCATTAACCAAGCCAAGTACGCAAAGGAGCTAGTAAAGAAGTTTGGGCTTGAAGGATCAAAGGCTTGCAACACTCCAATGGCAACTACTACCAAGCTTGATAAGGACGAACAAGGTAAAAATGTTGATATTAAATTATATAGAAGCATGATAGGAAGTCTTTTATATTTGACGGCAAGTAGGCCGGATATCATGTTTAGTGTGTGTCTTTGTGCTAGATTTCAATCGTGTCCTAAAGAGTCTCATCTTATTGCGGTAAAACGCATTATTCGTTATATTAAGGGCACTATTGGAATGGGTCTTTGGTATCCGAAAACTATAGATTTTTCAATGACTAGTTATTCGGATGCCGACTATGCGGGTTGTAGAGTAGATAGAAAGAGTACTAGTGGGACATGTCAATTTCTTGGTAATTGTCTTGTTTCATGGTCCTCTAGGAAACAAAATTCCGTAGCTCTCTCAACCGCCGAGGCGGAGTATGTTGCCGCGGGGGCTTGTTGTGCACAATTTCTTTGGATGAAACATACTCTCCTTGATTTTGATTTGCACTTTGATCATATAAAAATATTTTGTGATAATACTAGTACTATACACATGACCAAAAATGCAAATCAACATAGTAAGACCAAGCACATTGAGATTAGATATCACTTTCTTAGAGATCATTTTGAGAAAGGTGATATAGATATTGATTATGTTTCCACGGATTTACAACTAGCCGATATTTTCACTAAACCTCTTGATTTTGCTAGATTTTCGTTTATTTGTGGAGAACTTAATGTTTGTATTATTGAATAAACATGTTTTTCATAACCCTTTTTGATGTATGACAAAAAGGGGAGAATAAGTTTACATGACAAAAGTAAGTTCATTTGGTCTTGGTTCCATATGAATTTATATGCTTTAATCTTAAGATTTGTTCTAAGAATTTATATGTTTTGGTTTTATGAATTCTTGTGTTTTAGTTGTTTTGGTATTTTTGGTATCAAGAGCAATTTTTGAGCTTTATATATTTGTTTTAATTAGTTTCAATAATTGGTGCATCATTTCAATTATTGGTATCTAGAGCATATTCTTGTGTTTTATGTATAGCATAATTTGAGGGGGAGCTTTAT
This sequence comes from Agave tequilana, assembly GCA_038442645.1. NCBI lineage: Eukaryota > Viridiplantae > Streptophyta > Magnoliopsida > Asparagales > Asparagaceae > Agave > Agave tequilana. The sequence goes on from JAVJIF010010215.1 coordinate 74,311, forward strand.
CCTCCCTATATTTTTGTTAATAGCCTATTTGTTTTGTCATCATCAAAAAGGGGAGATTGTTGGCCCAAGAGGTTACACTCTCCAATTGTTTTGTGTTTTGATGATGACAAACCAAATATGAGCTATTTGGTACTAATAAGTTTGTTAAGATGAGTTTCAGGTTTTGTACCATATTTAAAGACCATTTGCTTAGCTATTGCAAGAACTTCTAAGTTCCACCAAGCAAGGAAGGCAAATTGCACATCAAGGAAGGATCATAGAAGAGAAGGCACTAGCAAGGCATTGGATGGCTCAAAGACGTGAAGATTGCTCAGAGGTCCTTAGGTTTTGTATTTTTAGTTTTATAGCTTGTTAAAGAATAGAGATTAGGTTTGAAGCTTAATCACACACGTTTTTGCGCATATACTATTTCTTAGTTTATTTCCAATAAAATATACAAAAATATTTTAGTACAAAATCTTTCTTCTACAAATTTCTTTTTATGTTACAGACTGAATTCCTGTTTAAAATAGTTTTGTTAAAAATATTTTTCTTCTCAAAATTCTGTCTTTATTTCGTTTTCTGACCTGATCCGGTCGACCGGCAGTCTACCGACAGTCGATCGAGTCTGTGTCAGGCTGGTCCGGTCTACCGGACCAGTCGACCGAGGTCCTGGCAGAATGCACGTATCCGTGTGCATGTCTGTCGGTCGACCGGGGCAGTCGACCGATATTTATTTTTGAGTCACAGTTTGTATCAGTCGACCGGGTCGGTCGACCGATAGCCTGTAACGGTCAGAATTTTATACTACCGGTCGACCGGCCCGGTCGACCGATGTAGCCGTTTGAACAGTAACGGGCAGATTTTTTAGAGCTGGTTATTTTTGTCTTTTGTGTTTAAAAATTCGTTTAAGGATATATTTTGATCTAATTACCTCCTAAACATCAGTAATTATGTTTTATCCCTAAACCCTAGCCCTCTCCTATAAATAGGGGTGTTTGGGGAGAGATTTGTTAGAACAATTATTGCTAGAAAATTCAAAAGTTTAAGGCTTTCAAAAGAGACTTGTTTCTTGTTTTTGTGCTGAATTTCTCACTGATTTTCTGAAGGGTTTTTCAAATACTCTCTGATTTAATTCTCTTTATTCACTTACAACAAGAGCTTCATTCCTACTCAATATTCTCTAAGGACCTTTGTAAGGGAAGAGATATTTGAAAGAGAGAGAGTTTGTGGTCTTTTGACTACCAAGGAAATTACTTGTACTGAGATTGTGGAGTTGGGTACTCCATTGTAATTGAGATCTTTGTGATAGTGGAAGTAGCTAGAATCCTTCTGGGGAAGGCGGGGAGTAGAGCTGGGTGCTCGAACCTCGATAACATATCTTTGTGTTTGCGATTGGTTTACTTTCTTGCACTCTTTACTTTACTATACTTGCTCTTATTCTTGCTCATCATAATCATTGTCATATTTACTTGCTTGCATTCATCTTGTGATTCTTGATTGGTGACTGTTGTAGCTTTAATTTTTAAATTGCCCCTTGATTAGCTTCATCACCTATTCACCCCCCCTCTAGGTGACTTTTCAACCATTTCTCTATTTTATGATGAGGACATTGGACAAGGAGGTCTTTAAAGCATTCAAAGTACCTCCAAAATGGTTCATTAGATTCTTCCTTGAACTGCATGATTTTCTTCCTAATGAGAGTAGTCTTATGAATTGGATAGAATTTCTTCAAGAAGATCTTGATGAAACCATCCCATGATGTGATAGACGCGGCCACTAAGCTGTAAAGCCATTTCTTGGTTAAGTCCTTAAAAGAAAATGGGACAAATCTCAACCTAATAGCATCATCTACAAGGTGTGGGATTTTTATCATTAAGCATACTTCTTCAATTTCTCTTATAAAGAAATAAGCATCTTCAGAATCTAAGTTATGAAACTTAGGGAGTGTGTTGATGAATTGAGGCTTGAGCTCAATATTGTGTTCACCAACCGATGAAAGTTGGATGCAAGATGGAAGTGTTGTTCTAATGGGATAGAACCTATCCTGCAAAGATGTCGGTTGAGCCATAACTGAATCTGGTCTTGGTTCAAACTTTGGTGGTGATGTGTTTTTAGTTAACCTAGATGAATTTAGGTCTCTTGACCACGCTTGCATACACAAACATTACCACAAACAAGTTCACCAATAGTTAACAAGAAAAAAACCACGCCTAGTCTAAGGTAACCTTGACCTAAACAACTCCTAACTGGTTGATTGTCCACAGGAAGTATAATGAAGACTTTGACCACATGCTAATCAGCCAGGTCAGGGCAAGGCTGGTGGGAGGTATCCGCGCAAAAGCGACGGGTCTAATTAAGCAAAACCACCAGCCTTCGGGGTTTCACTCCTCAATCCTTGTCTTTAGACACTAATTTGGCAGGAACCAAATTCTAACACCTTCCCCCTTAGGATAATTTTCTAATGAGTTCGAGATGTCTTTAAGGCCAATATCTATTAGATTTTAAGTTAGGCTTAGGCTGTGCGTGCTTGGAGATGGTTTGTGGCTAAGGAAGGGTAATGACTTCCCCATCTTATCTTGTTTTGGGTTTTTCCTTAAGATTGATTATGCAAAGTGTACAAGATATAGAAAAGTAACATTCAACAAGCAAATAATTACTCAAGAATGTTTCCTAAGTTATATGCTATGCATACATACGTTGTCTCCAGCTTTCTTCAACAGTAATTGTAAAAGAAACATAATTAGACAAATGCCTAGAATGCAAGTCTAAACGTTTTAAACAATTAGCAATCAATCAAATTACTGTTGGATAAAAAATAGGGTATGTGAATATCAGATATAACAGAAATAATACATAAAAAACTATACTTTTGCAAAGCAATATGTCCTGCAAAAAAGAGTTTTTAGGAGTCCGGAAAATTTTCAAGCTTTTGCGCTGCGATTTCTTGGAATTCTGTTTTCTACTTTCTATAGTAGGGCACAGAATAGCAAGTCTTCTTCTGCAATGCTTGAGCGCTAAATCTGATTTCTGGATGGCCCTGAAACAAGACACCAAACTTGTTAAAAAACAATTACACCGTTTCCTCCCCGGTAATGGCGCCAAAAACTGATTGCAAGTAAATGGAGTGAGAATTACTGTCTAGCTTTAGGCTACCGGGTCGTGTTCACGAGGAGGAATGCAGTGAAAGCTTTGTTGGCCCAAAGGCCATTAGCCTTATATCTTGTTGGATATTTTGATGATAACAAACCATATCTAGTTATGTATTTAACAATGTTTGTTGAAAAGAATTTCAGGATAAAACAGGTTGATTTGATGGCTCCACATCAAGACTCACAAGTTTGGAGTTCGCCAAAGATTTGCATTCCCAAGTCAAGCACAATAGGAAGCTTCGGGAACACGACGATGAAGAAAAGATCAAGTCAAGATCAAGACCAAGAATAATACCAAGATTTGTATTTGTATTTTTCATTTTTAGATATTTTGTCAAAACCTAGTTGATAGAAGTAGAGTTATGGGATTTACACTTACACACACCTTTTATATTGGTTCTAGACTTCAAAGTAAGTTTCAAAATTCTATTTCCAAGTTTGAGTTAAAGATAAACATGTTTAGATCAAGTTTTTGGAAAAATAGTTTAAAGTTTTTGGAAAAACATAATATTTGGAAAAACAAGTTTTTATCAAAAGAATTTCTATCAAAATGTTTTAACCTATTAGAGTAGTGACATATGCTCACACTCTAGTGTTTACAAGATCCAAAACTTTATATCTTAGACCTAAAACCAAAAACCAAGATTTCTGGATTCTGACAGTTCTGATTTTTCAGAACTGACAGTATCCGGTCGACCGCACGGTCGACCGATGCGCACTTTCTGTGCAAGTGCGTATCAGTCGACCGACCCGGTCGACCGAGAACTATGCAGTGCTCTCGGTTAAAATCGGTCGACCGCTGAGCCCCAACGGTCGGATTTTTGACCGTTGGCGGTCGACCGACCCGGTCGACCGGACTCTGTCAAAATTTCTGACAGACTCCAACAGCTAGTTTTTCTGACAGATCTCTTTTTGTTTTTTTTTTGATCCCAACGGATTTATGGTGTAGTTTTTGGCCCCTATAAATAGGAGGTCACTTCTATATGATTATGAAATCACCTAGAGGGGGGGTGAATAGGTGATGGCTATATGAATTATGGCAATAATGCGGAATTTAAAATTTAACACACAAATAGCACAAATATAGACTTGCAATAAATAGAACAATAAAGGTGCAAGAATTAAACGGAGTAGAGTTGAGAGAAAATTCGAGCAAACGCAAACGCAAGGATGTGTTTCCGAGGTTCGAGCCACGCTCTACGTCCCCGCCTTCACACTTGAAGGATTTGCACTACTATCGTTGATCCACCGGATCGCCAATACAAGGACACACTTATCCCTACACTTGTGATGCCGCAACACCACCCGAAGCTCACTAGCTCCCTTGAGGCCGATGCCTCTACAACTTCACTCAATAAGAAAGGTGATCACACTTGATCAAAATAGCTCACTTGCACAATCCTAGAACCAATGATATAGATGTAGAGCTTGAGATTGTGGTGTGCAAAAACTAGAGAGAAGGTAGAGGAATAGGCTACAAGTTGGGTGTTGGGAATTTAGGCTTTGAAAAATCTTTTGTAAAAGAAAGGAATTGAAATTCTTTGTAAAGCTCTTGTGAAATCTTTTGGAATTATTTTGCAATAGTTATCTTATCAATATGAGGTGACCCTCTATTTATAGGGGTCAAAAACAGCCTCACAAAATCGTTGGTATCAAATCCCAAAAGAATCAGCCAGAAAAAATAGCTGTTGGAACTGTCAGAAAATCTGACAGTAGTCGGTCGACCGGGTCGGTCGACCGCCAACGGTCAAAAATCCGACCGTTGGGGCTCTGCGGTCGACCGGGTCGGTCGACCGAAAAATCCTGTGAACACAAATGTGCCTCGGTCGACCGGGGCGGTCGACTGATATACACATGCACAGTTTGTGCACATCGGTCGACCGGGCCGGTCGACCGGTTACTGTAAGTTCTGAAAAATCAGAACTTCCAGAACCAGAAATTGGGTTTTTGGTTTTAGGTCTTGGGTTAAATTTTTTGAACTTGTAAAAACATAGAGTATGAGCATATGTCATACTTCTATCATGTTAAAATAGTTTGATAAAAATCCTTTTGATAAAACTTGTTTTTCCATAAAAATGTTTTTCCAAAACTATTGTCTTTCTAAAAAGCTTATTTCCAAACATGTTCACTTTAAATCTAAGTTAGAAATGGAGATTGAAAATCTTTTTGAAGCCATGAACCTAACTAAAAGGTGTGTGTGTGTGATAATCCCATAGCTCTACTTCTAATATCTAGCTTTGACAAAATATCTAAAAAGAAAATGAAAATACAAATCTTGTTTTCTTCGTAGTCTTGACTTGTTCTTTTTCTTCGTAGTCTTGACTTGTTCTTTTCCTTCGATAACTTATTCCCGAATCTTCCTATTGTGCTTTTAGCTTGGGAATGCAAATCTTGGGCGAACTCCAAACGTGTAAGTCTTCAAGTGGAGTCGTCAAACTTGTTCTGAACCTGAAATCCTTTTAAACAAAATTATTAAATACATAACTAAATATGTTTTGTTATCATCAAAATAATTGAGATAATGGGCTTTGGGCCAACAATCTCCCCCTTTTTGATGATGGCAAAACATATGTAGTTATCACAAAATATTTTGGGTAGAGACTTCAAATGAAGCTCCCCCTCAACACATGCATATATAGAAAGTCATATGCCTGAGTATGATAAATGATAAAAACCATATTTCCATGCCAACAAATGATACCAAATACTCATGTTATAGAGTAGATGAAAGAAATGAGTTCATACATGACATAAATAAGAGATACACAAAAACAAAAGATACGCATAAAGTAAATAACCATGCCCATGTCCACAACACATACTAAAAATACATGTCCAAAGCAAAATAAAAGTAAATACTACATGTCCAAACACAAATACTACATGTCCAAAGCAAAATAAAGTACTACATCACAAAATATCTCTCTCAAGATAACTCTCCCCAAATAACTCTCCCCCTTTTTGACATCATCAAACAAGGGGAGGTCACTCAGCAGCATCACCAGCATCTCCAGCATCGTCATCATCGTCGTCCTCCTCGTCGTCAGCAGAGCCCTCAGCCATCTTCTTGTCACCACCATCTTCTTCCCCTGAGGAAGAAGCAACCTCCTCTGGATCCATGCCATCTACTCTGGTCCGCGGTGGTGGAACAGAAGAACAAGCTCTGGGAGGGAATGGAGGACCGGTGGATGGGAGTCGACAAGCAATCGGAGTACGGTCAGGAACGAGCATGTCAAATTTTGTGAAAAGAGCCTGAAACTGAACGTCCACGAATCTCATGGAGTCAGCAAAATAGGACATGTCGTTTCGGATCTCCGCCCGAAAAGCAGCATCCTGAATGGAACGAGCATCCATCTCCGCACGAAGAGCTGCGTCGCGCTGCTCGACCCAGGCCTGGTGTGCCTCGATCTGAGAGCGGACCTCCGAAGAGATAAGAGCCTGAAACTCAGGAGGAAACACAGGGGCTGAAGAGGAAGAAGATCCTGGTGCAGAAGATGAGCCAGGACCAGCAGGAGGAATAGGTGGTTGCACAGGAGCGTGTCTACGCAGCTGGGCTTCCATCATCTTCAGGACAACTCCGTTGATGTTGGTCAAGGGATTAGAGGGACTTTCAGCAGATAGATCAAAATCAAGAGCCCTAAGAAGATGGGTAATTAGCATGCCGTAGGGCAAGCTCCTACCCGCAGTACGAATCTGATCTGAAGCCATGTGAGAAGCTATGACTCGAGGAAAGTTTATCTTAATGCCTCGAAGAAGGCAATAGATAATCAATGGTACGGAACCTCTAGCGTGGCTATACTCACCATGTTTGGGGACAATGTTAAAGAAAATAATTTTTGCCAGGACTTGGGATTGGAGAGTGTACCTACTCACAACCTCATTTCTAACCAAGCCGGGGTTGTCATTCCCGTGGATTAGAGTGGATGCGGTGAGCGAAGACTCACCCTCCGAAAATTCAAAATCATGCAGGTCATGGGTATACACATCCGCTCCGCCAGTGGAGAGATGCAGAATTCTAGCAAACCGACCGATAGAAAGGTCGATGTCCTTACCTAAAACTCTAGAGGTGATACGATTACCATCAAATTCGAAATTTGCATAAAAATAAGGAACAAGAGATGTGTAAACTTGCTCTTTGATGGTCAAAAATTCAACTAGATTGTTTGTCTGCAGGATGTGAGGAATATTCAAATGTTCAAAATCTTGAATAGCAACAAATCTCCCCGAGTTAATGTTCCTCGTAGAAAGATGGGAGTACTGATCAGCAGCAAGGTCATTTAGGAAGAGCCGAACGGGTCTAGGAGCCTGAGATGAAGGTTGAGCAACAGCCTTCCCTTTCTCAGTTCGAGTTCGTTTCGGCATGATGAGTAAAAGGTTGATTTTTAGGTATAAACAAGTTAGGGCACGATCTAGATAGCTAAGTAACCTAATGTATTGACAATAGAAGGAAGATTACAAAGCTAGAAGTGAAGAACCACAATAAAAATCAAATTTTTACCTTGAGGTGAAGAACTGAAACCCTAGACAGAAAAATCCGATTTTCTTCAAATCTGGCGGTTGGATTGACTTGAAACTGAAGATCTGGCACTAGAAGAAGGAATTGGAAGTGGGTTTTAAATTAATTTGAGATCGGTTGAGAGATTAGAGAGATAGAAATTTTTGAGGGAAAATGAGTCTCCGGTTCGCGCTGAGAAAAGTGAGAGAGTGAGAGAGAAAAGTCAAATAAATACCAATTTTAGGTCAGAATTCGACGATCGGTCGACCGGTCCGGTCGACCGAAACAACCCGAGAGCTCTGCAGACTTGACGGTCGACTGGGACATATAGTCGGTCGACCGTTAACAGAAAAGAAATAAAAAATTTTCTTCTCAGGCAGAGTCGGTCGACCGGGGCTTTAGAGGTCGGTCGACCGGCTTTGCCTGAAATCTGTTAACAGCATCTGGCCCAAAAAAAATAATTTTAAAGAAATTTGTAGTCAAAATAGGTATGACATATTAAACATATAGGAATACACCAACAGGTTTTAAATCTTCATTAAGTTATTACAACATCAAAATTCATGCAAACCCTTTTTAATTTTATTTTCATATTTAAACAAAGATTTTAAAGATGTTGAAGCCGAATACCCAGTGACGGGTTCTGAACTTCATCCTCTTGATTCCTCTTGAATGAGTTGAGGCGCGTAATTGCCATCTCTAAGGTATTTGCTTTATATATGAAATTTTTTACAAATGTTTATTTTTATTTATGAAAATAATGTGTATATGTATACAAGTATATAATCAAAAATTATAAACTATACATGTGGACATTTAAACATTGCATAAACAACTAGCTATAAAAAACTGGACATGGCATATACAATCATGATAGAGTTGCAAGTTTATACTAATCATGTATCAATGAGGCATAAAATTAAACTAGCAATTCTATAACAATTGTATATACAAAATTAAACTCTTAAATGGAGATGTTACCAAAACATGGGCAATCTCCACAAATAGGTGCCTCCACGATAGCGATGCATGCACGATTTGTTCTTTAAGCTCCGATGCATCAACCACCCAGGCACCACCTCCTCCTAAGTCTTGGAGGGTGTAGATCTACTTATACCTGTATCATTTAAATTCGGTGGCTCTTTTGGTACCCAAATCTTAGTGGGTCCTTTGGGGTTAGATCCGGGCGAACCCAAACATATTTATTGTTAACATTATTCTTAGCATAACAAAACTTTTCTAAATGGCCTTTGCGGCCACAATGCGTGCAAATGTAAATTCTACCACTATTGTACATAAAAGCATGGTGATGTGTGTGTGCATGTTTATGTGAAGAGTGTTTATGATGAACATGTTTCCCTTGGGCTACTCCCTTAGGAAATTTAGATGCAAGCTTGTTAAAATCAAATGCACATTTCTTTAAAATGTTATCTAAAGAATCAACACGTTTTTGAATTTCAATAAAAACATTTTTATTACTAGAAATCATGGGGTTTTTTCCTTTATTAGCTACCTTATACTTATCAAAATCACTTTTCAATTTTTCAAAAGAACTAGATAACTCATTTTTCTCTTTTAAACAAATTTCAAGTTTGTTCTTCAAAACATCATTTTCCTTTTTCAATTTCTTATTATGAGATTGTGAAATCTCATACCTATGTTGCAATTCTTCAAAAAATTGAGCAAGTTCATCCATTGTAAGATCATCATCATCAATAGAAGTTTCTAGACATACCTTAGATGAATCCTCACCTTGTGCCATAAAGCACATGTTGGCGGCGTCGTGCTCCTCTTCGGATTCCAACTCCGAATCATCCCATGTCGCTACCATAGCCTTTTTCTTTCTTTGCCCATTCTTGGATGTGGTTGCTTGTAGAGCGGGGCAATCGGCTATGAGGTGACCGATCTTCTTGCAATGAAAGCAAGGGCCGGGCTCCTCTCTTTTCTTCTCGAATCTTCCTTGAGGTTTCCCTCTTCGGAAGTTACTTTTTCTTCCCTTCTTGTAGAACATCTTGCCCACCTTACGGATGAGCATGGCGAAATCCTCATCGCAATCTTCCGATGAGTCATCTTCCTCAATGGTAGTAGGAGTGGCTTTGAAGGCAATCGTCTTCTTCTTTGGTGCCTCCCTCTCTTCTCTAACTTTCATCTCCATCTCATGCGTCTTGAGATTTCCGATGAAGCCGGAGAAGTCCATCTCCTCTTTGTCGTTGAGCTCCTTGAGTGTGGTCGCCTTGACTTCCCAAGCTTTGGGAAGAGCTCTAATCACCTTCCTTATCTTTTGATCGTTATCAATCTTGTCGCCTAAGGAAGAAAGAGCATTAGTTATTTTTGTAAAACGGGTGAGCATATCATCAATGCTCTCATTATCAAACATATAAAAGTTCTCATATTGAGAACGTAGCAAGTCAACCTTAGCTCTTTTGACTTGTGACGTTCCCTCATGAGTCACAATAAGTATGTTCCAAACCTCAAATGCGGATTTACAATTAATGATGCGTGCAAGGTCATCCTCATTTAATGCTTGGGTCAATGCATACTGGGCTCTAGCATTAGCCTCATAATCCTTGGAAGTATCCTCGGACCATGTGCTCTCATCACTAGTGGGTTCAATGAAATCTTTGTTATAGCCCTAGCTACCCTAACTCCTAGGGATTTAAGGAAGAGATTCATTTTCACCTTCCAAATAGGGAAATTTAAACCATCAAACTTGGGTGGGGACTTGATGCTTGAAAAGTCTAGAGATGCCATGTATGATGAATAAAATGCACAATATATAATGAATGCAACAAATGAATATAGCCAAATATATGGATCTCCCTAAGGTTGTTAGACCAAATACTAGGGTTAGGCTCTGATACCAATTGAAATCACCTAGAGGGGGGTGAATAGGTGATGGCTATATGAATTATGGCAATAATGCGGAATTTAAAATTTAACACACAAATAGCACAAATATAGACTTGCAATAAATAGAACAATAAAGGTGCAAGAATTAAACGGAGTAGAGTTGAGAGAAAATTTGAGCAAACGCAAACGCAAGGATGTGTTTCCGAGGTTCGAGCCACGCTCTACGTCCCCGCCTTCACACTTGAAGGATTTGCACTACTATCGTTGATCCCACCTGATCGCCAATACAAGGACACACTTGTCCCTACACTTGTGATGCCGCAACACCACCCGAAGCTCACTAGCTCCCTTGAGGCCGATGCCTCTACAACTTCACTCAATAAGAAAGGTGATCACACTTGATCAAAATAGCTCACTTGCACAATCCTAGAACCAATGATATAGATGTAGAGCTTGAGATTGTGGTGTGCAAAAACTAGAGAGAAGGTAGAGGAATAGGCTACAAGTTGGGTGTTGGGAATTTAGGCTTTGAAAAATCTTTTGTAAAAGAAAGGAATTGAAATTCTTTGTAAAGCTCTTGTGAAATCTTTTGGAATTATTTTGCAATAGTTATCTTATCAATATGAGGTGACCCTCTATTTATAGGGGTCAAAAACAGCCTCACAAAATCGTTGGTATCAAATCCCAAAAGAGAATCAGCCAGAAAAAATAGCTGTTGGAACTGTCAGAAAATCTGACAGTAGTCGGTCGACCGGGTCGGTCGACCGCCAACGGTCAAAAATCCGACCGTTGGGGCTCTGCGGTCGACCGGGTCGGTCGACCGAAAAATCTTGTGAACACAAATGTTCCTCGGTCGACCGGGGCGGTCGACTGATATACACATCCACAGTTTGTGCACATCGGTCGACCGGGCCGGTCGACCGGTTACTGTAAGTTCTGAAAAATCAGAACTTCCAGAACCAGAAATTGGGTTTTTGGTTTTAGGTCTTGGGTTAAATTTTTGGAACTTGTAAAAACATAGAGTATGAGCATATGTCATACTTCTATCATGTTAAAATAGTTTGATAAAAATCCTTTTGATAAAAACTTGTTTTTCCATAAAAATATTTTTCCAAAACTATTGTCTTTCTAAAAAGCTTATTTCCAAACATGTTCACTTTAAATCTAAGTTAGAAATGGAGATTGAAAATCTTTTTGAAGCCATGAACCTAACTAAAAGTGTGTGTGTGTGATAATCCCATAGCTCTACTTCTAATATCTAGCTTTGACAAAATATCTAAAAAGAAAATGAAAATACAAATCTTGTTTTCTTCGTAGTCTTGACTTGTTCTTTTTCTTCGTAGTCTTGACTTGTTCTTTTCCTTCGATAACTTATTCCCGAATCTTCCTATTGTGCTTTTAGCTTGGGAATGCAAATCTTGGGCGAACTCCGAACGTGTGAGTCTTCAAGTCGAGTCGTCAAACTTGTTCTGAACCTGAAATCCTTTTAAACAAAATTATTAAATACATAACTAAATATGTTTTGTTATCATCAAAATAACTGGGGTAATGGCCTTTGGGCCAACAGATTAGACAACTATCAAGAATATTTTTACAAGAGTTTTTTCAAAGGATTTACAAGTCTTCAAAAAGATTTCTTTTAGACAAAATTTTCTCTCCAAAAGCCCCAAAGTTTTAGACACCTACTTGAAGTCTTTACCTCTACTTCTCACTAGATTTTGCACTACACAATCCCATAAGTCTACATCTACAAATTGGTTCTAGGATTGTGCAAGTGAGCATATTTTCGATCAAGTGTGATCATCTTTCTTTTGAGTGAAGTTGTAGAGGCATCGGCCTCAAGGCGAGCTAGTGTGCTCAAGGTGGTGTTGCGGCATCACGAGAGACGGGACAAGTGTGTCCTTGTATTGGTGATCCAGTGGGATCTTCAATAGTGGAAATCCTTCAAGTGTGAAGGCGGGGACGTAGAGCGTGGCTCGAACCTCGGAAACATATCGGCGTGTTTGCGATTGCTCAAATTTCTCTAAACCCTAAACTCTTTATTTCTTGCACTATTAATTGCTTCATTTATTGTAAGTCTTCTATTTGAGCTATTTGTGCTAGTTAAATTTTAAATTCCGCATTTTGTGCCAATTACATATAGCCATCACCTATTCACCCCCCTCTAGGTGATTTCAATTGGTATCAGAGCCTAACCCTAGTATTTGGTTTAACCACCTTAGGGAGATCCTTCATTTGGCTATATATTTACTTGTTGCATTTACATTTGATTGTGCATTTACTTTGTATTCATGGCATCCATTGACTTTTCTAGCATCAAGTCCCCACCCAAATTTGATGGCTTGAACTTTCCCATTTGGAAGGTCAAGATGAACCTCTTCCTTAAGTCCCTAGGAGTTAGAGTAGCTAGGGCTATAACTAAAGAATTTGTAGAACCTCTCACCGATGAGAGAACATGGTCCGAGGGCACTACCAAGGACTATGAGGCTAATGCTAGGGCTCAATATGCTTTAACCCAAGCCCTTAATGAAGATGACCTCTCTCGCATTATTAACTGTAAATCTGCATATGAAGTATGGAATATGTTGATTGTGACTCATGAGGGAACGTCACAAGTCAAGAGATCCAAGATTGACTTGCTTCGTTCTCAATATGAGAATTTCTATATGCTTGAGAATGAAAGTATTGATGACATGCTTACTCGTTTCACCAAAATCACTAATGCATTATCTTCTCTAGGTGACACGATTGACAATGACCAAAAGATTCGCAAGGTCATTAGAGCTCTTCCCAAAGCTTGGGAAGTCAAGGCGACCACTCTCAAAGAGCTTAACGATCGGGAGGAGATGGACTTCTCCGGCTTCATCGGTAATCTCAAAACCCATGAGATGGAGATGAAGGTAAGAGAAGAAAGGGAGGCACCCAAGAAGAAAACAATTGCCTTCAAAGCCACTTCAATCACTATTGAAGAGGACGACTCATCGGAGGATTGCGATGAGGACTTTGCCATGCTCATCCGGAAGGTGGGCAAAATGTTTTACAAGAAAGGGAGGCAAAGCAACTTCCGAAGAGTGAGACCTCAAGGAAGATACGAGAAGAAGAGAGAAGAGCCCGGTCCTTGCTTCCATTGCAAGAAGATCGGACATCTCATAGCGGATTGCCCCGCTCTCCAAGCAACCACCTCCAAGCATGTACCAAGGAAGAAGAAGGCTATGGTAGCAACATGGGATGACACGGAGTCGGAATCCGAGGAGGAGAACGACGCCGCTCATATGTGCTTCATGGCACACGGTGAGGACGCTTCTAAGGTAACCCTTGATAACACTTTAGAAGATGATGATCTTACCATGGATGAACTTGCACATTTCTTTGAGGAATTACAACATAGATATGAGATTTCGCAATCTCATAATAAAAAGTTAAAAAGGGAAAATGAGTCTTTGAAAGATAAACTTAATATTATTGAAAAAGAGAAAAATAATTTGTCTAGTTCTTTTGAGAAAATAAAAAGTGATTTTGCAAATTATAAACTAGCTTGTAAGGGGAAAACCCCCATTGCATCATGTAGTAAAAATGATTTTGTTGAGATGCAAAAACGGGTTGAAGTATTAGACACAACCCTAAAACAATGTGCTTTTGATCTAAAGAAATTTGCTTCTAGGTTTCCTAAGGGAGTAACCCAAGGGAAACATACACACCATGCTCATGCACGGAAACATGCACACACTCATAAGCATGCTTATATGTATGGTAGTGGTAAAATTTATGTATGCACGCATTGTGGCCGCAAAGGCCATTTAGAAAAGTTTTGTTTTGCTAAAAATAATGTGTGTAATAAATATGTTTGGGTTCGCCCCGGTACTAACCTAAAAGGACCCAAGAAAGTATGGGTACCAAAAGACCCACCAATTTTAGATGAAACAGGTGGATCTACTTCCTCCAAGACTTAGGGGAAACGGTGCCCGGGTGGTAGATGCAACAAAGCCCAAAGATCACATCAAGCTTGCATCGCTATCTTGGAGGCACCTACATTTTGGAGATTGCCCTTGTTCGGTAACTTCTCCATTTAAAAGTTTTTGAATTTGTGTTGTACATATACATGTATAGGATTGTTAGTTTACTTTCGTGCTACAATGATATATGCTTATGTAAACATACTCTTCTATCATGTTTGTGTATATACCATGTTTTAATATCTTTTATACCATGTCCATAGTATGTCCACATGTCATGCCTAGTCTAGCTTATTTAAATATATATATACACTTTGTATTTTTCAAAACTAAGAAATAAAATTTTTGTAAAATTTCATATTTGAGCAAATACCTTAGAGATGGCAATTGCGCACCTCAACTCATTCAAGAGGAATTAATAGGATGAAGTTCAGAACCCGTCACTGGGTATTCGGTTTCAACATCTCTAAAAACTTTATTTTTATATGAAAATTAAAAATAAAATGTCTTGTATGTAATATTGGTTGATAAGTTGACCTAATAAAGATTAAAACATGTTGTGTGTATACTTATATAATTCTTATATTTAATTAAAATTTATTTTAAAATTTTTCCCTCTGGCTGATGCTGCAGATCTATGTTTCAGGCAAAACTGGTCGACCGGAAATAGTCGCGGTCGACCGTGTTTGTCTGAAATAAAATGCCTTTTATTTTTTATCTGCCATCGGTCGACCGACCTTAGATCCGATCGACCGCTGCAAGTTTGCAGTGCTCTCGGGTTTTCTGGGTCGACCGGGCGGTCGACCGCTGCAAGACTGCAGAGCTCTCGGGTTTCTTGAGTCTACCGGGCGGTCGACCGCTCTGAGATTACAGAGCTCTCGGGTTTTCTGGGTTGACCGTACGGTCGACCGGGCATCGTAATCGGGTCCAGATTGGCTATTTATTTGACTTTTCTCTCTCTCTCTCTCTCTCCTCACTCGCTGGCGACGGAACCCGACTCCTCTCTTCTCCAAAAATTTTCTATCTCTCAAATCTCTCATCCGATCTCAAATCAATTTAAAACCCACCTCTAATCCCTCCATCTAGTGCTAGATCTTCAATTTCAGGTGCATCCATCCGCTGGATTCGAAGAAATTCGGCTGTCTCTGATCTAGGGTTTCATCCTTCACAGTTAAGGTAAAAATCGGATTTTTCTCCTTGTTCTTCACTTCTAGTTTCTAGATCTACTATCCTTTGTCAAGATTTAGGTTGCTACAACTTTCTAGATCGTGCCCTAACTTGTGTTGACCTAAAAATCTGATTTTTATTCAAAATCATGTCTACTTCTAAGAGAACTAGGACTGAGAAGGGGAAATCAGTGGCTCAAATATCTTCCCACACCCCTAAACCTAAAAGACCCTTCATAAATGAGTCTGCTGAAAATCGTTTTGTCAATCTCTCTAAAAGAAACATTATTTCTGGGAGATTTGTTGTTATTCAAGACTTTGATCATCTAGATATCCCCGCAGTTTGCAAAACAATTCCTTGAACGAGTTCTTATCCATCAAAGAACAAGTTTACACTTCCCTCGTGCCGTATTTCTATGCCAACTTCTCATTCGATGGGAATCGTATTTTCTCTAGGGTCCTTGGCAGGGACATTAACCTAGACATAGGTCAATTTGCTGATATCCTTCATCTCTCCCCTGGTGGAGCTGATGTATATACTCATGACCTTCATGACGTTGATTATCCGGAGGGTGAGTCTGCGCTTACCGCATCCACTCTGATTCACGGGGATGACAACCCCGGCTTGGTTAGGAACGAGGTTGTGAGCAAATTCTCTCTCACTTCCCAAGTTTTGGCCAAGATCATCTTTTATAACATTATCCCCAAATCAGGAGAATATAGTCATGCTAGGGGTTCAGTACCTTTGATTATCTATTGTCTCTTGCGAGGCATTAAGGTCAACTTTCCCCGTATCATTGCCTCTCACATGGCATCTGATCTGTTTCGTATATCCAGTAGGGGTTTACCATTTGGCATGATTATCACCCGCATTCTTAAATCTCTAGGATTTGACCTTTCTTCTGAGACTTCTGATGATCCTCAAATCGATATTGATGGAGTTCTGCTGAAAAGGATGGAAGCTCAGCTGCGTCATCACGCACCTGTGCAACCTCCTGTTCCCCCTCCTACTTTTCCTGGATCTTCATCTGCTCCTGGATCTTCTTCTGCTCCTGGCTATGTTTCACCTTCGGATCTTCAGGCCATGATTTCATCTCAGATTCAGGAACACCAGTCCTGGATTGAGCAGCGGGAGACAGCTTTTCGGGCTGAGTTGGACGCCCGTTTCAAGCAAGAGGCAGCTTCCCGTGAGGAGTCAAACTCTCAGATTCGTGGGATTCGTAACGATATGTCTTATTTTGCCGATTCCATGAGATTCATGGATATGCAATTTGAGGCTCTCTTTACGAAGTTCGCCATGTTTCCTCCTGATCCCACTACTTTTGCTCGTTCACTTCCTGCCACCGGTCCTCCATTTCCTACCAGAGCCCCTTCATCCGTTCCACCACCTCGGCCAAAGGTGCTCGGCGTTGATCCGACGGAGGTAGCTCCTTCCACTTCTTCTTCTTCTTCTTCGGACGAAGACGACGACGGTGATAAGAAGATGGACGCTAAAAAGAGCTCATCTTCATCTGAGTACGAGGAAGAAGAGGAAGACGATGAGGACGACGATGCTGCCAAGTGATGAGAGTAACTTTCCCCTATTTTGATGATGTCAAAAAGGGGGAGAGTTATTTGTGGAGAGACTTTTTGCTGTATTTTTTATGTGCTTGACTTTATCTTGTGTGGCTGGACATGTATTTGGTTTGGACATGTACTTTGTGTGGACTACTCTTGGTTATGTTATCTACTGGTTTGTGGTAGTATTTTCTTTTATAAACATGTGTTTTTCATCTTCTTTTATGTCATGAAAATGTGTTGACATGGATTGTTATCTTTTGCAAAATATTTATATATGCCTGAGTATGATGTTTTATTATATGCATGTGTTGAGGGGGCTTCATTAGAAGTCTCTACCCAAATTATTTGTGATAACTAAATATGTTTTGTCATCATCAAAAAAGGGAGATTGTTGGCCCAAAGGCCATTAGCCCTATATCTTGTTGGATATTTTGAAGATAACAAACCATATCTAGTTATGTATTTAACAATGTTTGTTGAAAAGAATTTCAGGATAAAACAGGTTGATTTGACGGCTCCACATCAAGACTCACAAGTTTGGAGTTCGCCAAAGATTTGCATTCCCAAGTCAAGCACAATAGGAAGCTTCGGGAACACGACGATGAAGAAAAGATCAAGTCAAGATCAAGACCAAGAATAATACCAAGATTTGTATTGTATTTTTCATTTTTAGATATTTTGTCAAAACCTAGTTGATAGAAGTAGAGTTATGGGATTTACACTTACACACACCTTTTATATTGGTTCTAGACTTCAAAGTAAGTTTCAAAATTCTATTTCCAAGTTTGAGTTAAAGATAAACATGTTTAGATCAAGTTTTTGGAAAAATAGTTTAAAGTTTTTGGAAAAACATAATATTTGGAAAAACAAGTTTTTATCAAAAGAATTTCTATCAAAATGTTTTAACCTATTAGAGTAGTGACATATGCTCACACTCTAGTGTTTACAAGATCCAAAACTTTATATCTTAGACCTAAAACCAAAAACCAAGATTTCTGGATTCTGACAGTTCTGATTTTTCAGAACTGACAGTATCCGGTCGATCGCACGGTCGACCGATGCGCACTTTCTGTGCAAGTGCGTATCAGTCGACCGACCCGGTCGACCGAGAACTGTGCAGTGCTCTCAGTTAAAATCGGTCGACCGGGCGGTCGACCGCAGAGCCCCAACGGTCGGATTTTTGACCGTTGGCGGTCGACCGACCCGGTCGACCGGACTCTGTCAAAATTTCTGACAGACTCCAGCAGCTAGTTTTTCTGACAGATCTCTTTTTGTTTTTTTTTGATCCCAACGGATTTATGGTGTAGTTTTTGGCCCCTATAAATAGGAGGTTACTTCTATATGATTAGACAACTATCAAGAATATTTTTACAAGAGTTTTTTCAAAGGATTTACAAGTCTTCAAAAGATTTCTTTTAGACAAAATTTTCTCTCCAAAAGCCCCAAAGTTTTAGACACCTACTTGAAGTCTTTACCTCTACTTCTCACTAGATTTTGCACTACACAATCCCATAAGTCTACATCTACAAATTGGTTCTAGGATTGTGCAAGTGAGCATATTTTCGATCAAGTGTGATCATCTTTCTTTTGAGTGAAGTTGTAGAGGCATCGGCCTCAAGGCGAGCTAGTGTGCTCAAGGTGGTGTTGCGGCATCACGAGAGACGGGACAAGTGTGTCCTTGTATTGGTGATCCAGTGGGATCTTCAATAGTGGAAATCCTTCAAGTGTGAAGGCGGGGACGTAGAGCGTGGCTCGAACCTCGGAAACATATCGGCGTGTTTGCGATTGCTCAAATTTCTCTAAACCCTAAACTCTTTATTTCTTCCACTATTAATTGCTTCATTTATTGCAAGTCTTCTATTTGAGCTATTTGTGCTAGTTAAATTTTAAATTCCGCATTTTGTGCCAATTACATATAGCCATCACCTATTCACCCCCCCTCTAGGTGATTTCAAGCTTTTCAATGAATTGTTTAAAGAACAAAGAATGGTGTTGGTAATTTTTTATATTGAAAAAAATAATGAAGAGTAAGGAAGTGATTAAAAGAAAAATTGAAAACTTAGAGAAGGCCTTAGAAAAGATGATCTTTAAAAAGTGTTGAAGATTAATTTGTTGTTTGTTTTAATATATGAAATAGATATGAGCTCACTATCTTACTACTCAACAATATATTCTTCTCTTGAAATTCTCACTGCCTCAACTTGATCATAGGCAAAAACTTAAGCTTGAGTTTCGAAAATCTTAAGCAAAGCAAATAAGATTGTTTGAAAAAGTTAACTCTTTTTCTTAAGAATTCATCTTGAAAAAATGTTAAATCATCAAGTTATCTTTAAAGTATGAAATAAAAACAAGTTCAAGTAATGTTTTAAAAAATAAAAGTTTAGAAATTCAAACCCATCCTCATGTGCCTTCAAGAACACTTTCAAAGAAGCAAGGCTTAGTTTAAGACATACATATGATTCTGTTGGGTTCTTTACATCAAAATCTTTCAAAACAAGAGGGATCGAAGAGAGATGATAGTGAGCCCAGAAAAACAAATTTAGCTACTCATGATTATGTAAAACAAGACATATAAATGAAATGAAACATACCTGTGAATTGGAGAAGAAGAGAAATCTTGATCCTTTATTGATGTCACTTCAACTTCAGGTTGCAATCACTTTTTTCCTCTCTCACTTGTATTTGGACTGAACCACAAATTAAAAAACAGAGATACAACTTCTCAATACTATCTAACAAAGAACCTAAACCCTAAAAATAAAGAGAAAAACTTAAAACTAATTTTCGGTCCCTTCTTCTCTGAAAAATGCAGATTTATAAAACTAAACGGGGGAGAGCGTACGAAGATAGGGGAGCAAATGCTCCCTCAACAGACTCAACAAAGTCACGGAAACGCAGCCAAAGCTGCGTTTCCGTGGCCTGGCTGTGGCCAGGTGACCACACCCGGGGGGTGCTGCTCCCTGGTTTAACGAAATCCTTTTATCTCTTTCTTAGTTTTCCGTTTCAGCTCCTAGATTTGACGAAAGCTCCTCTAATCTATAGCTTTAACCAATTGATTTGTGAGAATTTATTTTAACCAGCTTTCAACTAATTTTATCTTCTCTGATCTGCCCTGATTTTCTGATTTCGAATTAATTCTGAATTAACTCAGAATTTTGATGGGCTTTTAGGCTCGTTTCTCTTCCCACTCTTTTAGCAATGGGCCTACATTTCATAAAGAATAATATAAGACTAAATAAATGATTTATTAGGCAGTAATTATGGAAATGTGACATTATATATGCAATATATGTTACCAATCAGAAGCTATCACGTGTTGATTTAAGAGCTCGCGCTTCAAGATCACATCAAGTACTCGAGATGGTGTCAAGCTCATTGGGATCAAGTTTGGATTGAGTCATCTTGGAGAAAAAGCTCAACAAGAAGACTTGTATTTAGATTTGTTTTTAGTTTAGCTATTGTGTAAGGATAGTTTAGTTTTGATACGCTCAAGTATACATACACAAGTTAACCGTTTCAGATTTTCAAGAATACATATATCGTTTTCATGAATAAATAAAATCAAAACAAGTTTACATAGTTTATATGTAAGTTGGATTTTATCCATATACATTGATGGTTCATATTGTTTAGAAAAACTTATTTTGATGCATCTAGTTCATGGGTTTAAGTTTTGTTTTTTATCAAAACTTATTTTGAGATTTGATGTCAAAAACATAGATATATCATTTATATGTGTATTGGATTCTATCCATACACATCATGCTTCAAAAGCGTTTCAATATCTTATTTTTGTATTTATATAAGTTTATAAAAAAATCAGATTTCTATTTCAAAGTTAATTTTAGGAAAATACAGTTTTTGGTTTAAGCCTTAATTTTTTTACCTCAAAAATAGTTCAAATTATTTGTAATATGTGGTGTTTTTTAATCACACATATTTGTACTTCAACTTATTTATAAGAACTTATTTTAATGAAATTTATGATGATTTATTGAAATATTTAGGGATTTATCAAGTTAGATTATTAAAGTCTAAAAACTGTTTTTTGGCTGCTGGCGGTCGACCGACCTCGGGCCTGGTCCACAGGTCGGTCGACCTGTATGCACAAGAACATGCCAAGGCCTTAGCCTATGGGCCGGTCGATCGCATAATTGACAGACTGGATCAAACCCACTCTCGAGTTTGGTCAGCCGACGGGTGGTCGACCGACATGCTATTTGCCTTTGGGGGCATAGCCTCAAACGGTCAAAAATTTGACCGTTGGCCGGTTGACCGGGTGATCGACCGACAGATCAATTCTGACCTTTTCTGGACCCTGATGGCTATATTTTGAAGAGGCTATAAAAAGAGGTTTTTGGGGGTTGTTTTCTACAAGTTTTTGAAGAGCCAATTTTTTCCAGTTCTCCTAAATTTTCAGTAAGTTTTTAAAACAAGTTTTAGTGCTAAAATTCTCTATCTTTATTTTGTTTCCAAGTTTTGGAAATCAAAAGAAAACAAGTTTTGGGATTTTAGTTTCTTGTTCTAAATTTCTATATCATTTCTAGAGTTTTTCCAAGTGTTTTTGTTTGTGTTTTCTTTTTCAAAAACTTTGTTCACTCACATACTTGAGCTTTTCATTGCGTATCTATCCTCTAGGTTCTTCTATTATGAGAAGAGTTGTTTGTGATTCTTTGTGATCACTAAGAGATTGTTTATAATCATTGGCTCACTAAGTAGTATTTCTTCCTTTGCTTTGTGCTTGGCTTTGTGCCTTCCCTCTTGTGTAGAGGTGAGTGAGAGTTAGAGTTGTGTACTTCAGTTTGTATTTATAATTCCTCAGTGGAGGTCTCTTTGTGGAAGGTCTTGTGTGGACATAGTAAAAATCCTTCTGTGTGAAGGCGGGGACATAGAGAAGTGGCTCGAACCTCAAATATATCCTTGTGCTTGTGTTTGATCATTTATCTCTCAACTCTCTACTCTTTATATCTTGCATTGTGAATATTGCTCATTCATATACATACTTGATATTGTTTGTGTGCCCACACTTATGTTTAATCAAGATAGTTATTGAAGCACCTCAACTCTTAATTTAGAGGAATAGTGAGGAGAAATTCCAAAGCCCTTCAAGAGGAATTCAGACTCATTCTTGGTTACATGTGTGTTTACAATTAAGTTTTTAATTTCGTATTATTTGTCTTAGATTAGCACTATACCTATTCACCCCCTCTAGCTATACTTTCAATTGGTATCAGAGCTAGCGCTCCTGATATTCGGTTAACCACCAATGCGTGTTATTCTTTATTGCTAATCTACATATTGCTTTGCACAAATATTAGTTTACACTCATGGATTTTCATACTCCACCCATGTATGATGTTTCTAACATCGATATGTGAAAGTTTAAGATGAGTGCATATTTAAAAGCCCTAGGTTTGCATATTTACCTTATTACTGCCAAGAAATCATATGTTGATAATGGCAAGTACTTAGAGGCTAATACACAAGCATTGCATGCACTTAGGCAAACACTTAGCAATAAATTTTATCTATTATTTCTTATTGTGATTCCGCTTTTGTAGTGTGAAACACGTTGAGCTCTCTTAAGGAACAAACTTCAAACAATATGGAGAGAGAACCCATTGTAGATGAGTCCGAGCAAACGTGCTACATGGTCTGAGGGAATGACTCCCTTGAAGTAAATTCAGAATCTCATCTTGATGAATGTTCTACCTCTTCTGATGATCATGATAGTATGGATGCACATGCTTCAAATGAAGAACTTTTCATGTTTTGTGAAAATTTGATTTCAAAATATAAACTTTTGAAAAGCAAAAGTTTGATTTAAAAGAAGAAAAAAAAATTTATTTTCAAAACTTGATATAGTCTTGCAAGACAAGGTTAAGATTTCAAATGAAAGAGATTCATTGAAAGTTTAACTTGATCTTGTTTTAAAGAATGAGAATTTAAAGAATAAAAATGATTTTGATATTGTTTTGAAAAATAATGATCTTTTATCTTCAAAACTTGATTTTGTTTTAAAAGAAAATGATTCTTTGAAAAAAAATTACTTTGATTTCAAAAGAATTGGATGTTGTTTCAAAGAAAAATATTTCTTTAAAAAATGATTTTGCCTCACATTCTTATCATGCTTCTATTTTTTTACCTCCTAGTGATAAGAATTTTGCATGCTTCACATCTTTTTCAAGTAATAATAATGATATTTGCATGTTGAAGAAAAGTGTAAATTGTTTGGGCTCCATTTTGAGCCAATGCGCCATGAACCACACAAGATTGGAATCCATGTTTCACAAAAAAATATACTCCACATATTTATGCACACCCTTCACGGCATACACATGCTCATCATGCTCACACACATGATTCTATATATGCTAGTGTGTACACTTGTACACATTGTGGTCGTACAGGCCACCTTGTAAAATTTTATTGTGATAGGTTAAATATTTCAAATTTTGCAAGTAAACATGTTTGGGTTAGGAAAGGTGCTAACCCTCATGGACCCAAGAAAGTATGGGTACCAAAATCTATCCCTATTTCATTTGATGTAGGTATGGGCTTTCACAAGATGTGAGTGTATTGGTGCCTTGATGGTGAAAGTGTTTCGAGCTAAATGGTCACATTTTTGGATGCATCACTTTTAAAAGAAGTTTTGGTGGGAGGACCACCATGGTTTGGAGATATAGAGATTAATTCATTTGATTCAGTAACTATCTCTAACTCCTTATTTTGTTTACATGCTTCTTATTGTTGATTGTTAGCATGTATTAGTTTTCGTGTTCATTATGTTTAAGTATGTGTTTATTAGACTTCTGATATACATAGATGATATTTGAGATATACCCATGTTTATATGAATTTATATTTTTGTGTACTCACAATTGTTTAACTATGTATGCATATCCTTGTTATAATATCACTTGCATTTTCACTAATGATTTCATTTATTTTTCAATCATGTTTTGATGTTTTGTACTTCATGTTTTGATTACATATTTGAATGTAGTTTTCATTAAAACTTGTATTTATACTTATATAAATAGTGAGCTATACTTGATTATTATGTTTGAGTGCTTCATTACTCATTTGTACTCATTATATGTATTTGTATAACCTAGTTTTGATGATTCTTGCTTTTTCACTTGTATTCCTTATTTTTGTACATGTTTTTGTGTTTAGCTTCATGTATATGTAAATTTTGTCAAAACTATATGATATACATGTTCTATCCATGAGTCACTTGCATTTTATACCATGTACATTATTGTAGACTCTATTTGGCTTTAGTTTTGACAAAACATATATATACCTTGAAGTTTATATTTCTTGTTTAGTTTTGATGAAAAAAAAAATTTTTTGTTATGATTTCATGTTTATGAAAAAGGAATTTCCTTTGTTTTGATTGAACTTCATTGAATTATTTCTATGTCTATGTTTCTTACATGATTCTTGCACTCTACATCATCTTGTTTACTCATGATTTTGGATTCATGAGAATCTTTGTGCTTCATAACTCTTTGACTGTCAATTTTCGTGTAGTTAGCATATTTTCATGGGATACATATTGCTTTATTCTTTATTTGAAGGATTTCGTACTAGTTTTCAAAATTATCATAAAACTAGTTTCATATTTTTCAAATGGTAGTATTTTTAAAATATGCTAAAATTATTTTCAAATCTTATTTTTGAAAACTTCTACCATTCAAGGGAGGATGGTTGGGCGCCCATGCCTTGTGTCCCTATTGAATATCTTTTAAACATGTGCATGATAGGGTGAATTTTATGAGTTATACATGATTTTAATGAAATTTCATTTTTGTACACTCATGTTTTCTTATATATATGTATGCATCATATCTTAATTGGTATCATATTTCAATGGCTCTGATTATACATACATATGTATGATTTTTTTGTGCTAAATCAAAAATGATTATACATACATGTTTTATAGCACAAACAATTTTATGCTAAGCTTGATTTAGTCTAAAATATTAAATTGGTATCTTTTACAAGCTTATGCATTGGTTTCATTGGTATTTCAAAGAGAGAGAAAAATTCTTGGTTATACATTCAATTGGTATTTCATATACTTTCAATTAGTATCTTACTCCCATCTTTTTGAGAAAAAGATTTTATTTTAGAAAATATTTACATTTTCAAAATTGGTATCAATAACTTTCAATTGGTATTATTTACAATTGGTATATATATATTGCAAAATAGTTTAGAGTTTTACCTTCAATTGGTATCTTTGAATTTAAAAGATTTCTTTCAATTGATATCAATTGGTAAAAAGATTGTTTCTCTTTCAATTGGTTTCTTTCAATTAATATATAAAAATATATTTTTATTGGTATTGTTTGTTTTTTCTCACCCCTTTATTGATGAGTGACAAAAAGGGGGAGAAGAATTTGGGTTTATATATGCATGTTTATTTGTGTTTATGCACATATATGTTTTATGCATATTCATATGCATATGTTTATGATTTTGATATCTAGAGAACTTATTGCTTATCCATTCCATTGGTATATTCATCTACATGTCTTGTTTTATTTGGTATCTAAGCTTCTTTGAATATTCATATGCATGTATTTTATGATTCTTATTGCATATTTTTTATTATTGTTAATTAGTATCTGAGCTTAAATTGAATATCAATATGTTTTGTGCTATACATGAGTTAAGGGGGGCTTCTATGAAGCTTATCTTTAATCCATACATATATAACCTCATAAGTCTTATCATCATCAAAAAGGGGGAGATTGTTAGCCCAAAGGCCTTTCACCTTAGCTTTGATGATGACTAACATATGAAATTAAGTTACTAATGATCTTGTGTTTATATAGTTTCAGATCTTGATCAAGATCTTAGTAGGTGTTTAGCTTTAATAAAGAATTCAAAGTCAAGTTTTGAAGCTATCACGTGTTGATTCAAGAGCTCGTGCTTCAAGATCGCATCAAGTACTCGAGATGGAGTCAAGCTCATTTGGATCAAGTTTGAATCGAATCGTCTTGGAGAAGAAGATCTACCAGAAGACTTATATCTAGGTTTGTTTTTAGTTTAAATCTTGTGTAAGGATAGCTTAGTTTTGATATGCTCAAGTATACACACACAAAAGTTCAAAAGTTTTAGTTTCGGTTTAACCGTTTCGGATTTTCAAGAATACATATATCATTTTCGTGAATAGATAAAATCAAAACAAGTTTACATGGTTTATATGAATGTAGAATTTTATCTATAAATATTGATGGTTCATATTGTTTAGAAAAACTTATTTTGATGTACCTAGTTCATGGTTTTAAGTTTTGTTTTATATTAAAACTTATTTTGAGATTTAATGTCAAAAACATAGATATATCATTTATATGTGTATTGGATTCTATCCATGCACATCATGCTTCAAAAGTGTTTCAATATCTTGTTTTTGTATTTATAGAAGTTTATAGAAAAATCAAATTTTCGTTTCAAAGTTGATTTTTGAAAAATACGGTTTTTGGTTTAAGCCTTAATTTCTTTACCTCAAAAATAGTTCAAGTTGTTTGTAATATGTGGTGATTTTTTATCACACATATTTGTACTTCAACTTATTTATATGAACTTATTTTGTGAAATTTATGATGATTTATTGGAATTTATAGGGACTTATCAAGTCAGATTTTTAAAGCCCTAAAAACTATTTTTTGGCTGCTGGCGGTCGAGCGAACCAGGGCTCGGTCGACCGGTCGGTCGACCGATATGCATAAGAATGTGCACAAGGCCTTAGCCTATGGGCTGGTCGACCGCATGGTCGACCGACTGGATCAAACCCACTCTCGGTCGACAGCCTCAAACAGCAGAAGTTCGACCGTTGACTGATCGACCGGGCGGTCGACTGACAGGTCAATTCTGACCTTTTTGAACCCCAACGACTATATTTTGAAGAGGCTATAAAAAGGGGTTTTAGGGGGCTGTTTTCTACAAGTTTTTCAAGAGCCAATTTTCCCATTTCTCCTATGTTTTTAGCAAGTTTTCAAAACAAGTTTTAGTGTTAAAAATCTCTATCTTTATTTTGTTTCAAAGTTTTGGAAAATAAAAAAAAACAATTTTTGCGATTCTAGTTTTTTGTTCTAAATTTCTATGTCATTTCTAGAGTTTTCCCAAGTGTTTTCATTTGCGTTCTCTTTTCCAAAAACTTTTTTCACTCACATACATGAGCTTTTCATTGCCTATTTATTCTCTTGGATCTTGTATTGTGGGAAGAGTTATTTGTGATCCTTTGTGACTACCAAGAGATTGTTTGTGATCATTGGATCACTAAGTTGTATTTCTTTCTTTGCTTTGTGCTTGGCTTTGTACCTTCCCTCTTGTATAGAGGTGAGTGAGAGTTGGTGTTGTGTACTCCAGTTTGTTTTTTTAATTTCTCGGTGGAGGTCCCTTTGTGGAAGTTCCTGTGTGGACATTGTTGGCCCAAAGGTTACAATCCCCGGGTTATGTGTTTTGATGATAACAAATCATATTAAAGCTATTTGGTACTAATAGAAGTTCAAGAATGAATTTCAGGTTGGTACATGTATTGTTGGCTCAATTCTCAAGCATGGGATATCAGGTTCTAGCTCAATCACTGCTCAACATCAAGTTTCAGAGCCGCCTGCTTGTAGACTCATCTTGTAGATAGTCTTTTTTTGTTAAAGATTAGTATATATGTTTGAAGTTCAAAATACACACACCCTAAAATACACATTTTTCAAAAGTATGATTTTGGTTCTCAAATTTTCTAAAATATTTTTTATCAAGTTTAGAACTTATATCTAGTAGCTATGTATGTCTCCTATCTTCCAAAATCCAAACAAAAATATTTCAAAATTTTATATATCTTCAAAAAGAGTTTTTAAAACTGTTTTGGCCTAGATCGGTCGACCGGGCAGTCGACCGTGCCTATTATAGTCCAGAACGGTCGATCGCACGGTCGACCGGTGTTCTAGCAATTGGGGGTGTGCATGTTGTGCACGTTCTTGGTCGACCGAGCGGTCGACCGGGCCCTGTTGCGGTCGACCGAGCGGTCGACCAACTATAATCAGATTAGCCTCGGTTTGTCACGGTCGACCGGAGGGCTAAAGGTTAGATTTTTTGAATCTGACGGTCGACCGGCCGGTTGACCGCCAGTCTGCCGTTTGACAGAAACGACTATTTTTTTAAAAGCTGTTATTAAAGCATGTTCAAATTAAAAACGTGGAAAGCTATATTAGAGGGCCAATTTCTTCTTCTTTTATGCTGGTAAAACTATTCTAAGTTTGATCTTCTAAAACCCTATATAAAGAGGTCATTAGGGTTGAGTTCATTACAACAACAAATTCAAAAATCAAAGTTTTGGGATTTCTAGTGAAAGAGCTTTTTGTTTTCAGTTTATGCTATTATTTTCAAATGTCTTCTTCAAGTTTTGGTTCTTAAAATCTCTCTTCTATTTTTAAATTTCACTTACAAAACCTTGAACTTCAATCTTATATATTATTCTATAGGGTTTTGTAAAGAAGTATTTTCAAGAGAGAGTTTGTAATCTTTTGATCACCTAGAGCTTATTGTATTGTTGCTACGCTACCTCTGGACTAGAGGAGTGTGTTGGGGAGTTGTGTACTCCATAGTGGTTGTAATTCCTTTGGTGGAAAGTTCTATTGGATTGGAGATCCTTCACGGTGGTGAAGGCGGGGGACGTAGAGCGGTGGCTCGAACCTCGAAACAAATCTCTTTGTTTGCGATTGATTTCTTGTCTCTCTTATCTACTTTATATTCATTCATTCATTGTCGATCTAAACTCATTACAATAAGATTGCATTGAGCACCTCAAACTCTTATCTAGAGGAATCACGAGGAAGAAGTTCAGAACACTTCACGGGGTATACGGCTTCTAATCTTTCTTTGAGTGATCATTTGCATCATCTTATTTTTATTTTGCATTGAATATTGAATTGATTAGCCTTACACCTATTCACCTCCCATCTAGGTGTAATTTCAATTGGTATCAGAGAAAGGTCTCTAGTTTTAGCTTAACATCCTTAGAGAGATCCTAATTTACTAATCATTCTATTAATTTCTTCATTCATCCACTAGTAAAAATGGCTGACAGTATTAGGACCCCTCCCAAGTTTGATGGCTTTAATTTTCTCATATGGAAAGTTAGGATGACCGTATTTTTGTAATCCCTAGGAAGCCGGGTGGCAAAGGCGGTGACCAAACCCTATAGCACACCCACCGGTGATGATGACACTTGGTCTGATATTGCCACCAAGGAATATGAGGCTAATTCAAAGGCTCAAAATGCCTTATTTCTAGCCTTGAATGGGGATGACATTACAATGGTCATTCATTGCAAATGCGCCTATGAGATTTGGCAATACTCATTGGTCACTCATAAGGGAACATCACAAGTCAAGAGAGTTAAAATTGATCTCTTGCATTCTCAATATGAAAACTTCAAAATGCATGAAAATGAATCTATTGATGATATGATTACGAAGTTTACTAAAATAACTAATGGTCTTTCCTCTTTAGGTGATGAAATCAACAATAATCAAAAGGTCCGGAAGGTCATTCGTGCCCTTCCACTGTCTTGGGAAGTCAAAGCCACTACATTGAAGGAGTTGAATGACAGAGATGAGATGGAGCTCATTGGTCTTATCGGCAACCTTAAGACTCATGAGATGGAGAGAAAGGCAAGAGAAGAAATGGCACCACAAAAGAAGAAGACTATCACTTTCAAGTCTACTCCTGCCATCTTCGACAATAAAGAAGAAGAAGAAGAAGATGAAGAACTATCTCTCCTAGTAAGAAATGTAAGAAGAACATACAACAAAGCAAAGTACAACCATAGGAGACGATGGCAAGGAAAGGAGGATAAGAAAATCATCTGCTTCAACTGTCGGAAATCCGGACACATCATGGCCGAATGTTCAGATTTCAAAAATAAGCTATCTTCTTTAATCAAGCAAAAGAAGCCATTCATGAAGAAAGCTCTCAAAACCACATGGGATTTAGAAAGTGAATCCGAAGAAGAGGTTGACACAGCAAACATGTGTTTTATGGCAAACACACCCAAGATAAATTTTGAACCATCTATTGATGATTGTGAATTAACTAAAGTGTTATAGTAAATGCATTTATAGAACTTTTAGATAATTATGTTTCTTTAAAGAAAATTTTTCTAAATATGAAAAAGAAAAATGAAGTGCTTTAAAACAAAGTTATTACTCTTTCCAAAGAAAAAGATGATTTGTCATCCACTCTTTTATCAACGCAAAAGGATTTTAATGCATACAAGGTTTCATGTAAAATTAAGTTTCCCAAGATTGATGAAAATGAAATTTCTATCTTAAAAACTAAAATCAACAATTTGGGAAGTGTTTTAAAGAAATGTGAGTTTAATAAAGCTAAATTAGAAGACATGTTTTTCAAGAAAAATGTTTCAAAGAAACATATTCATACTACACATGCTCACACTTCTAAATCACAAACCAAGCATGCTCATGCACATCATGCTTTCATGTATGGTATAATTTACAAATGTACTTATTGTGGCTGAAATGGTCATCTAGCTAAATTTTGTTATGATCGTATAAATGGTACTAATAATTATGTTTGGGTTCGAAGTACTAACATCATAGGATCAAAGAAAATATGGGTACCAAAGTCAACAACTCCATTATTTGATGCAGGTACGCACCAAGGCTCCAAGACATAGGAAGCGGTGCTATCTTGATAGTGGTTGCTCAAGGCACATGACGTAGGACATCAACAATTTTGCAACCCTATCAAGGTAGGATGAAGGTGGCACCTTCACCTTCGGAGATGATTCCAAGGGCAAGATTATCAGTATAGGTAACATCAAGATTGGTACATCTCCCTTAATTGAAAATGTTTTTTTAGTTGATGGTCTTAAACATAATCTACTTAGTATTAGTCAATTATATGATCGTGGTTTCAAAGTTGTTTTTGATAATTCTTTTTGTAACATTTTGATTGTAAAACCAATGATTGCATTCTTTCTGGATTTTGTGAAAATAATGTGTATATTATTGATGTGTTAAAGCTAGATTGCAAAGCTAAATGTTTAAATACTTTTTATGAGGATTCATGGTTATGGCATAGAAGATTAGGCCATGTATCTTTTGACCATCTTTCTAGAATCAATTCTAAGGAATCGGTGAAGGGTATTCCTTACTTGAAGTTTGAAAAGGACCGCATTTGTGATGCGTGCCAACTTGAAAAATAAACCAAGTCCTCTTTCAAACCAATCAAGGATATCATGACATCTAGGCCATTAAAATTGATCCACAAGGATTTGTTTGGTCCTACTAAAACTAAAAGTTCAAATGGAAATTTCTATGTTTTTGTTTTACTTGATGATTTTTCCCGTTTTACATGGATTTTCTTTTTGGAACATAAAGATCAAGTTTTTTCGCATCTTAATGTTTTTCGAAAAAGGTTGAAAAGGAAAAATGTTTTTCGGTTTTGCGCATAAGAAGTGATAGAGGTGGTGAGTTCATCAACCAATCCTTCATCTCTTTTTGCGAAAAAAATGAAATTAAGCATGAGTTGTCTTGTCCTAGAACTCCACAACAAAATGGAGTCGTTGAAAGGAAGAATCGTACTCTTCAAGAAATGGCTAGGACTATGATTAGTGAATACTGGCTCCCTCAATACTTATGGGCCGAGGCCGTAAATACCGCATGCTATATATCGAACAGAATTTATTTTTGTAAAAATTCTTCTAAAACTTCTTTTGGAATCTATTATTTAAAAAAAACCATTGTTTCGTATTTTAGAGTTTTTGGATGCAAATGTTTTGTTTTGAATACCAAAGTTAACTTGGGTAAATTTGATGCTAAGACTTTTAAAGCTATTTTTGTTGGTTATTCTAATACTAGGAAAGCTTATAGAGTATTCAATAAATCCTCTCTTATAATTGAAGAATCTATGCACGTTAAGTTTGAAGAATCTGATGCTTTTGTTAAGAATGTTGTAGAGATTGACACTTTAGGTGAAGACATGGAGAAAGTATTCTTGGAGGACTCACCCACCCTAGAAGACAAGTAAAAACTTAATGGTGAAGTTCAAGAGGATGAACTGGAACCATCCCAACCACTTCCAAAAGATTGGAGATATGCTACAAGTCATCCCAAAGATCTCATCATAGGTGATGAATCTAAGGGGTACTCGCTCAAAACTCTATGATTTGTGTGGTCATTATGTTTTCATTTCCCATATTGAACCCAAAAACATTCTCGAAGCTGAGGGCAACTCATATTGGTTGCTTGCAATGCAAGAAGAGCTCAATCAGTTTGAGCGCAACCAAGTTTAGCATCTCGTTCCTAGACCCCATGATAGACCAACGACTGGCACTAAATGGATTTTTAGGAACAACTTAGATGAGTCAGAAAATATTGTTAGGAATAAAGCTAGATTAGTGGCCCAAGGGTACACCCAAATCGAAGGAATCGATTTTGAGGAAACCTTTGCACCCGTAGCACGACTCGAAGCTATACGGATCACACTTGCTTTTGCTTCTTATAAAAATTTCAAACTTTTTCAAATGGATATCAAGAGCGCATTTTTAAATGGTTTTATTAAAGAGAAAGTATATGTTGAACAACCTAAGGTTTGTTGATCCTATACATCCAAATTTTGTTTTCAAGCTAGATAAAGGTTTGTATGGTTTAAAACAAACTCCTAGAGCTTGGTATGAAAGACTTTCAACTTTTCTTCTTTCAAATGGTTTTGTTAAAGATAAAGTAGATACTACTTTGTTTACTAAGCATGTTGATAGTGACATTCTCATTGTTCAAATTTATATTGATGATATAATTTTTGGATCTACTAACGAAATACTTTGCAAAGAGTTTGAATCATGTATGCAGAATGAGTTTGAAATGTCTATGATGGGAGAGCTAAACTACTTCCTTAGACTCTAAATCAAGTAAAGGAGTGATGAAATCTTTATAAGTCAAGTCAAGTCAAGTACACAATGAAATTCATCAAGAAATTTGGACTTGAAGGGACAAAGACTAGCAAAACTCCCATGGCTACCACAACCAAACTTGACAAGGATGAACAGGGTAAAAGTATAGACATAAAACTTTATAGAAGTATGATTGGTAGTTTGTTGTATTTAACGACTAGTAGGCTGGATATCATGTTTAGTGTATGTCTTTGTGCTAGATTCCAATCTTGTCCTAAAGAGTCCCACTTGATTACGGTAAAACGCATTATTCGATACCTTAAGGGCACTATTGTAATAGGTCTATGGTATCCGAAGACTGGACTATTTTCAATGACGAGTTTTTCGGATGCTGACTATGCAGGTTTTAGAGCGGATAGGAAAGTACAAGTGGAACATGTCAGTTTTTAGGAAATTGTCTTGTTTCATGGTCTTCCAAGAAACAAAATTCTTTAGCCCTCTCAATCGTCGAGGCAGAGTATGTTGCTATTGGGGATTGTTGTGCATAAGTCCTTTGAATGAAACATACTCTCCTTGATTATGATTTGCATTATGACCATGTTAAAATATTTGTGATAATACTAGTCTATTCATATGACTAAAAATGCAAATCAACATAGTAAGACTAAGCACATAGAGATTCAATATCACTTTCTTAGAGATCATTATGAGAAAGGTGATATTGAAATTGATTATCTTTCTACTGAGTTTCAACTTGCAGATATTTTTACTAAACCACTTGATTTTAACAGCTTTTCTTTTATATGTGGTGAACTAAATGTTTGTATTATTAATTGATGAGTTTTCATGGTTGTTTACCCTTTTTGATGTATGACAAAAAGGGGGAGAAGTATGAAAGTATGAGTTTGTTTTGATGTTTATCTCATATATGTTTTGATGTTTATCTTCATATATGTTCCATGTTTTGTACTTAATAATAGAGCATCATTTGAGGGGGAGCTTTTATCTCCTTCCTATATTTTGTTTTATAACTTATATGTTTTGTCATCATCAAAAAGGGAGAGATTGTTAGCCCAAAGGTTACAATCCCTAGGTTATGTGTTTTGATGATAACAAATCATATAAAAACTATTTGGTACTAATAGAAGTTCAAGAATGAATTTCAGGTTAGTACAGGTATTGATGGCTCAATTCTCAAGCATGGGATATTAGGCTCTAGCTCAATCACTGCTCAACATAAGTTTCAGAGACGCCTGCTTGTAGACTCATCTTGTAGATAGTCTTTTTTTGTTAAAGATTAGTATATATGTTTGAAGCTCAAAAATACACATTTTTCAAAAGTATGATTTTGGTTCTCAAATTTTCTAAAATATTTTTTTATCAAGTATAGAACTTATATCTAGTAGCTATGTATGTCTCCTATCTTCCAAAATCCAAGCAAAAATATTTTAAAATTTTATATATCTTCAAAAAGAGTTTTCAAAACTATTTCGGCCTAGGTCGGTCGACCGTGCCTATTACATGCCAGAATGGTCGACCGCATGGTCGACCGGCGCTCTGGCAATTGGGGGTGTGCATGTTGTGCACGTTCTTGGTCGATCGGGCAGTCGACCGGTCCCTGTTGCGGTCGACCGAATATAATCAGGTTAGCCTCGGTTTGTCACGGTCGACCAGAGGGCTAACAGTCAGATTTTTTGAATCTGACGGTCGACTAGCCGGTCGATCGCCAGTCTACCTGTTTGGCAGAAATGGCTGTTTTTTTAAAAGTTGTTTTTTAAAAATATTCAAATTAAAAACGTGGAATAATGTATTAGAGGGTCAATTTTTTCTTCTTTTATACTGGTAAAACTATTCTAAGTTTGCTCTTCTAAAACCCTATATAAAGAGGTCATTAGGGTTGAGTTCATTACAACAACAAATTCAAAAATCAAAGTTTTGGGATTTCAAGTGAAAGAGCTTTTTGTTTTCAGTTTTGTGCTATTATTTTCAAAAATATTCTTCAAGTTTTGGTTCTTAAAATCTCTCCTTGAGCTTCATTTTTGTATATTATTCTCTAGGGTTTTGTAAAGAAGTGTTTTCAAGAGAGAGTTTGTGGTCTTTTAATCACCCAGTGGTTATTGTATTGTTGCTACGTTACCTCTGGACTAGAAGAGTGTGTTGGGGAGTTGTGTACTCCATAATGGTTATAATTTCTTTGGTGAAAAGTTCTAGTGGATTGGAAATCCTTCACGGTGGTGAAGGCGGGGACGTAGAGCGATGGCTCGAACCTCGAAACAAATATCTTTGTTTGCGATTGATTTCTTGTCTCTCTTATCTACTTTATATTCATTCATTCATCATCGATCTATACTCATCACAACAAGATTGCATTGAGCATCTCAAACTCTTATCTAGAGGATCACGAGGAAGATGTTCAGAACCCTTCACGGGATTTACGGCTTCTAATCTTGCTTTGAGTGATCGTTTGCATCATCTCATTTTTATTTTGCATTGAATATTGAATTGATTAGTCTTACACCTATTCACCCCCTCTAGGTGTAATTTCAGTATTGAAAATCCTTCTGTGTGAAGACGGGAATGTAGAGTGGTGGCTCGAACCTAGAAACATATCCTTCTTTTGCGTTTGATCTTCTATCTCTCAACTCTCTACTCTTTATATCTTGCATTATTAATATTGCTCATTCATATACATGCTTAATATTGTTTGTATGTCCATACTTGTGTTTAATCAAGAGAGCTATTGAAGCACCTCAACTCTTAATTTAGAAGAATCCTGAGGAGAAGTTCCAGAGCCCTTCACGGGGAATTCGACTCACTCTTGGTTACACGTTGTGTGTTTACAATTAAGTTTTTAATTTTGCATTATTTGTCTTAGATTAGCACTACACCTATTCACCCCCTCTAGGTGTACTTTCACCCCATTTGTCGAGCGAGCTGGAGGCCAATGAGCAAAGTATTGTACTCAGCTACATTGTTGGAGCAGGGCTCTGTTAATGAAAATGCACGAGGAAGAACGTGATTCTCAGGCGAGACGAATACACCCTCACTCCAGCAATGATTGATTGAAGATGAGAAAATGAATTGAAAATAAAGAAAAAGTTAAAGTCAAAAGTTCTTAGTTTCTTCTTAATTTAACCGCATAGCAAGGACTAGACGGGTCGATCCATAGGAAAGGATGCGATGGAAGCTTTTCGGAATGAATTCTCTACACAAATAGCTTGAAAAAATAATATTGATTGTAAGAAAAGATTTTAATTAAGCAAAAGAGATTATAGTCTACTAATCATCTAGTACAACCAAGTATTAGTCTAAGAAGGGAGAACATCATATTGGATCTATAAAAATATATCCTATGGTTTTGATTGAGAATCAAGTAAGATGAGTAAAATATTATAAACCCTAATTAGAGTACACTAATTAAAATTAAACTTTAATTCATCCTAGCTTCTAAGCATAGCATAAGAAGAGTCTTTTAACCCTAACATGATGCTATCAAAGTATCTAAATATGAACTAAAAGTAACCATTAAAAAGTGCAACCCTAAATTAGTTTGACTTAACTAATTATTCATCTTATCAATTTAATTTTAGAGTTTCTAACAAGCTTAGATTTCAATCAGTTCATTTTTTAGACTAAGCTTAAGTTGATCGAGATATTAGCAAACTACAAGTTTTAATTAGTTATTTATATTTTTATTATTTTCAGGATTTATAATGACGAAGAGAACTTGCATCAAAAAGAAAACAAATAAAAGAAACTAAAGCACAAAAAATAATTAAATTTAAGATCAAGAGAGATGAAAAGAATAATGAACCTTTGTTATGGTTGTCACTTGCTAGTTACAAAGCCTTTCTTCTTTTTCAAAAATCTTATTTTCCAAATTGAAAGCTAAATAATTCAATTGAAATTCGAAAAATTAAATGGCTAACAAAAATTCTATACTCAATCTCTGAGATGCTCCTCCTCTATTGCTCTTTAGTTGTATTTATAGGATTTTTGAGAAGTAGAGCCCAGTAGAATACCTCCTACAAAACTCAACGCACGTGGCCCCAGGATTGCCGCGTTTCTACGGCAAAAAAGGAGGGGCCGCGGTAATTTTGTGGAGTTTGGTCACGCGCTTTGACGCGTGGCTTCATCTAGTCCGTTTATATGGAGATCTATCTTCAAAACTTTCATTTCATCCCCAAATTTTTAAATATTTAACATAAAAATCAAGTTATCTCTAAATCCGAATTAATTTCAACTTTTCTCCCCTTTATCTTCATCTTATAGTGCAAGCAACTAGATTTTAATAGAAGTCTATCTCTATTGTTAATTAGGATGAGAATTCATCTTGTTCTATCCTTCTCCTCCTCAAGATTTTAAATTAAATTAATTTAAAACCCAAATTTAAATAGGAGAGAAAGATGCTTCATTTATCTTCCTAATTAATCTTTATATTCATGATGATTTTGGGCTTTTAGGCTTCTTTTAAGCTTTCTCTTGGATGATGGAGATCTGCACATTACTAAATAATAATTGAATTAAACAGTAATATTTTAACCAAAATTAAGCATGAAAATGTGAATAAAAATATGTATTATTGATAACCAATCACACCCTATACCTATTCTTTTGCTTGTCCTCGAGTAAAAAAAAACTAATCTAACTGTCCTAATATCACTTTCGTAGGAATTACGATTACACTTAGCATGTGCAACAAGCCGTTATACCTCTAAGTTACCCCTCCAGGACGAACGTTATATCGTGAGAGTTTTCAGTGGATTACACCCACAAAATTCATAAAGAAAGAAAAATAAAATGTTAGTATTTTTGAAATTCCATTTTAAAGAGGGAAAATATTTGAAATATTTTTATAAAAATTAAGCAATTTATAAGTTTTTTAGGATTACCAATTTGATCATTCTTATACTTGGTCTTTATTCAAATATTTATTTATCAATTTAGGTGAGCATTCAAACTGAATTTCTCATTGAGTCTATTATCTTACCCTAAGTCATATGCATCTTTATGATCGTGAATTTTTTTTTGATTAGGGATTCTTCAACTTCAACTCTCATGCCTTATATATTTATTACTTTCTTTTCATGTAAGAAGTTCAAAGTATTACCACTTCGTTGCCCTTTAAGCACTTCTTTTTTTTATATGTATAACTCATCTAATTTCTTTCGTGTAAGTACTAAGGCTTCTTAAGGCCCTAATTGATTATTAAATATGTTAATACATATATTATATATTTTTCTCTTTTTTTTTAACTTACCTAATTACCTTTCGCGTAAGTACGAAGGCTTTCTTAGGCCAAAGATCTAGCTAATCAATAATTAGGTTTGTTTATTTTATATATATATATATATATTTAAGACACAAGAGTCTTTGTTTTGAATCCAAGTGTGTAAGTGTATAAAGTATGTATATTTCATCAAGGTAAAAATCAGGACTAAATTACTTTTTCAATTTTTCCTCCTAAACCTAAAAATCAAACAAATACTCTTATTTTGACCAAGTATTAAGAAATCTTAATTATGATTTTTCTATTCCTTAAAATTAACTTAATTACTTTCAAAAATAAATTAAAGTATTATTTTCTTTTTCAAAAAGTTTTTTAAAAGAGAAAAAAATTTTGTTTGTAAGCTTACTTATGTTAGTGTATGTTAGTAAACCCTCCCCCACACTTATCTCATGCATTGTCCTCAATGAATGAATGAATGCATGTTGTATGAAAAAGACAAAAGGGAAGGCAAAATGTTACCTCAAGGTGGTGGTTCCGGTGGTGGCCGGATTGGGCCAAGTGTTGCTACCCAATCTAAATATTGTGAATCATCAAGGAACCCACTTTTATAACCTCTTTCTGATGTACATTTTTATTATCCCCCAAATGAATGGGATAATACACGACCCTAATGTTGAAATAATCTTGGTTGTATGACCAATCTTGGAATACCATCTCAGGGTCATCATTATCTACAACTTGGTCCAACAATAGAATTTGACTTGATGAAGTAATTGATTTGGGCTTAAGAATGATGGGATTGGGAACCAATACCAGCTCGGGAAAATCAAATTTAGGTTTGAGAGTTGAGTTTGGTTCAAGGTGGGCTCCAAATCAAAGAACTTTAGTTCATATTCATGATCCATCAAATGAATGTGACTACCCAAAATAGGTGATCCAATTTCATAATATACGGGTACTGGAATTAATGTTGGCTTGGGAATTGGGTCCAAATTGGTTAAAAACACTGGAGTCAAATAGATTCAAAGTTTGGAATTAAATCACAAAGTTGAGGATCGGGTTCCAATTAATAATCAAGTTCAATCTCATTGAAGTTAAAACTTGCCAATTTGTCCAAGGGTTAGGGTTGATCAAATTCATGTTGGTGCGATGAAATTAAATCTTGATCAAGGTCTTCAATACACCATGATTCGTCAGTTTCATCAATAAGGCTATGTGAATCAGAAATGGTCAAAAAGGTGTTAGGTAGAGTTTCCTTAATCCTAGCATTTTCAATGATTTCCAAACGATCCAGTTGTGCTTTCTAACCTATCAAGATAATGGATGTAATCATTTTGGTTTTGAATCATGATGGATTTAAGGTTTGAGACCTTTGAATGGATCGTGAGTCTTCCAATTTATGAATTCATCGCTCGAACTCTTCTAAGACTTTTATCTTCCCTTCCCAATCAAATGGTTCTTCTATAGGTTTGGAAAATGGGGTATATGAAGATGATTGTTGGAAAGGGGGTTGACAATGTGGCTCGGGGGTATTGTATCCCCATTCACTCGGTGAAGAGTAGTGATGATTGTTCCAGTCTTGTTCATAATATGGGGACTGGGGCATGTATTGAATTTGATAAGACCAATCAGGCATGCTTGGTTGGTTAAAGTTATGATATGTCGAGTTGGTAATATCTGATTTAAAAGAGGTCAAGATATAATATGGATTACCATTAAAATTGAAAATTATTGTAATAAGTCATATCACACAAGAAATGTTAAAAACAAAGAGACACAAATAAATAAAAAATTTAGCTTAAGTTAGGGTAGACCTGAAACCTAGACGACTCCTAACTTTAGATTATCTGTGGGAGGTATATTGTCGACCTTAACCATAAGTTAATCGTCCAGATAGGTGAAAAGATCGGTGGGAGGTATCCATCAAAGACGGACCTAATTATGCCAAACCAATAACCTTCGAGGTTTCGCCTCTCAATCCCCTACCTAGTTACCGATTTGACAAGAGTTAATTTTGAACAATTTCCTCCTTCAGTTAATCTCCTAATGAGCCCAAGTTAACCTTAGGCCAATGTCTAGTCAATTTTTAATTTATGGTTAGGGTTGTGAGTGTAACGGAAGTGATTTATGGGCCAAGGAAGGGTAATGATGTCCCCACATTATATTGTTTAGGGGTTTTGCCCTTAAGATGTATTAGTGCACATGTACAAACAAATAGAAAAGAATTCATTCAAAAGCAGTAAATTAGCCAAGGGTGCTTTCTAGTCTATGTGCAATGTGAACATACCTTGTCGCCAGCACTCTTCAATAAAAATTAAAAAATTTAAATAGACACCTGCCTATGATGCAAGAGTCTAAATTTTTTTATGTTAATCAAGTAATAGGTTACTGTTAATTAGTTAGCAGTATTCATGTAATCACAGAGAAAAATTATCAACTGTAGTAAAACGTAATTATAATTCTTAACTGACCAGCCAAGATTGAAGCAGTGGGGCACTACTTTTGCCGCGAAAATGCGGCTTCTCTGAGATTCCTCTGGCTCTGCCTTCTAGGGCAGAGGTATAGAGTTGCTAAATTTTCTAAGCTGTAGTAAATTTTCTTGTTATCAGATTCTACACACAAAAATAGAAAAAAAGAAGAAAAAAAAATTCATTTTAGAGAATATCGTACCGTTCTCTCCTCGGCAACAACGCCAAAATTTTGATTGAGAAAAGAAAATGAATTGAAAGTAAAGTCAAGAGTTAAAGTCAAAAAGTTCTTAGTGTCTTCTCAATTTAACCACGTAGTAAGGACTAGACGGGTCGATCAATAGGGAAGGATGCGATGGAAGCTTTTCGGAATGAATTCTCTACACAAATAGCTTGGAAAAGAATATTGATTGTAAGAAAAGATTTTAATTAAGCAAAAGAGATTATAGTCTACTAATTATCTATCCCAACCAAGAATTAGTCTAAGAAGGGAGAACATCATATTGAATTTATAAAAATCTACCCAATGGTTTTGATTTAGAATCAAGTAAGATGAGTAAAAATATTGTAAACCCTAATTAGAATACACTAATTAAAATTAAACTTTAGTTCATCTTAGTTTCTAAGTATAGCATAAGAAAAGTCTTTTAATCCTAACATGATGCTATTAAAGTATCTAAATATGAACTAAGAATAACCATTAAAAAGTGCAACCCTAAATTCGTTCAACTTAACTAATTATTCATCTTCAAGAATTATCAATTTAATCCTAAGGTTTCTAATAAGTATAGATTTCAATCAGTTCACCTTTTAGACTAAACTTAAGTTTATCGAGAGATTAGAAAACTACAAGTTTTAATTAGTTATTCATATTTTTATTATTTTCAAGATTTATAATGAAGAAGAAAACTTGCATCAAAAAGAAAACAAATAAAAAAAATTAAAGCATGAAAAATAATTAAATTGAAGAATAAGAGAGATAAAAAGAATAATGAATCTTTAGTATTGTTGTCACTTGCCAATTACAAAGCCCTTCTTCTTCTTCAAAAATTCTTCTCTAAATTGAAAGCTAAATAATACAATTGAAATCCAGAAAATTATAAGGCTAACAAAAATCTTATACTCTATCTCTGAGATGCTTCTTCTATGTTGCTCCTTAGGAGTATTTATAGGAGATTTGAGAAGTAGAGTCCCAGTAGAATACTTCCTTCAAACCTCAACGTATACGGCCACACGATTGCCGCGTTTTCACGGCAAAAAGAAGGGGCAACGGCAATTTTGTGGAGTTTGGTCATGCGCTTTAGCGCTTGGCTTCATCTCATCGATTTATATGGAGATCTATCTTCCGAATCTTTATTTGATCGCTGAATTTTAAAATATTTCGATCTTTGATTGTACATGTGCATTGCATATTTAGTGTCATATATGTCACATTTTCATATTTATTTTATAATAAAACTTTGTTATTTAATTCATTTTAATGTTTAATGGTATGCAGGGTAATTTATGGAGAAAGAGGAGAAATGGACTAGTATATC
The DNA here is from genome assembly GCA_038442645.1 of Agave tequilana. NCBI lineage: Eukaryota > Viridiplantae > Streptophyta > Magnoliopsida > Asparagales > Asparagaceae > Agave > Agave tequilana. Next base: position 116,636 of record JAVJIF010010215.1, read on the forward strand.
CAATTAAATCTGGAGTTTTAAAAGCTGAAGTAAATCAATGAAGATCTACTCAAATTCTGAGGTTTAGAAGCAATTCTATCCAAAAACTGGAGCAAAACAAAGAGAAGATCAACGGATGAGATGAAGCAATTTAGACTCGGATTCAGACATGATATATTTTAGTATTTAAATCATACCTTTCACTGCCAAAACTCAAATCTGATGATTTAAGATAATCCAGAAAAAATAATTAAAGGACTACAACTCTTACGTTGATCATTATTTCTAATTCTATTATTTAATAAATTATATTCAGCAATCAAAAGCCAACAAGTTGCAGATCAAAATTGAATATACACATCAAATCAATTTTAGAGATAAGAAAAGGATTCAAATTCAGAAATAGCCAGCTCCCCCTATCTTTCAACTCATTTTCTTATCCATTTTTATCCTATAAATGCCCTACACATCACAGGCATAGGGGAAAAAAGTAGAGATAGATTCTTAAGCCAATTTTTTATTCTTTTTAGTGTAGATTTTTATTTTCATTTTATGTAATTTTTATTTCTCTGTAAGCATACGTTAGACTAAGATTCATGTAAGTAAGAGAGAGATTTATGTTGAGAGTGACACCAATGTAACCTTCTCCTTTCTTCCATCATTTCTGTAAGCAATAAAAAGGTAACTTTTTATGTTCTTCGCTATTTTTGTTTTCTTCTTCTACTTTCTACTCTTCCTCTTTCGGTTTTGATGATAGTCTATGTGAGTCAAATAGCACCAATATTGTCTTGCCTTAGCGAGTGCCTTCGATAGCTCATAACGATGGATTCTTTCCTATGTTTGTATCATTTCATACTTCCTTGAAGAAGCCTTGATGATGCAATGTGAATTGGGACTGAGTTAATCTTATGAGTTATGCGCTGATCGCCTCCAGATCAAGGTAAACATGCAAGAATTTCAGGTAAGTCATCAACTAAAAAAAGGTAAGTATTTCTTTAGGTTTTCTTTTTCTTTTAATCTTTAGTTTAGATCACCTCCATCACCAAATCTCTACTATTTTTCACTTTCTTTGTACAAAATCACTATCTTCTTCTATCTATCACTTTCACAATTTAACATAACTTATTTTCTTTTTCTTTTCAAGAACTAAAAGAAGAACTTTAACCATTCTTTGTAACTTAAAAGAGAACATACTTAAACGCTTCCATCGCTAGTCCCTCCTTGAGGATTACGACCCGCATAGTCACTTGCTATAGCCGTAACATTGAGTACTTGCACTACCTATTATAAAGTTCTGAAATTCTGTATTTTCTGTGCAGGCTAAAACTCAATCAAAATTTGGCGCCGTTGCCAGGGAGGGATGGTGAGTTTTTATTTTCTTTTTTGATTTACTTAACAAGTTAACCATTTCTTCTTTGTTTTTGTGCACAAGGGCTGAATTCAGGAATTGAAAATCTACAGTTAACATTTACTACTCTGTGTCTCTACCCAAGAAGGTAGATCATCAGAGCCCACAATTATGTCGCTCAAACGCAACAAATGTCGTGAATTCTTGGCATTTGTGGTGGACTACTAATTGATCTTTTTACAGGTGCTTTTATACTGCAAACTATAGCTTTTATGTGCTAGATTTCCTTATTAATTTATTTTGAACATTGTATTTAATTCAACAGTAAAGTGATTGTTTGTAGATATTAAAAATGGTTTATACTTGCATTTAGGCACGTGTCTAATTCATTTATCTTTTACATTACTATTAAAGAGTGCTGGAGCAAAGGTACGCATGCATAGTATATAGTATAGGAACACTTTTTAATTGTTTACATTGCTTAAGTGTTACTTTTCATATACATGTACATGTTGCACTAAATTGATTTAAGGGCTTGTCCTATAAACAAGATAAGGTGGGGAAGTTATTACCCTCCATAGCCCACAAACAATCTCCTCACTCACTAACTCAAGCCAAACTAAAACTGAGTAGATGTTGGCCCAAGGACATCTCAGAATCAATAGGAGACTGACCTAAGGGGGAAGTTGATTAGAATTTGATTCTAGTCAAATCGGTGTCAAAGGTTGGGGATTGTGAGGCGAAACTTCGAAGGTTGGTTGTTTGGCTTAATTAGGCCTGTCGCTTTTAAGCACGGATACCTCCCACCAATCTTGCCCCTCCCTGGCTGATTAACTTGTGGTCAGATTCTACAATATACCCCCGTGGATAGTCAACCAGTTAGGAGTCGTCTAGGTCTAACGTCTACTCTAACTTAAACTAGATTTTTTTTATTTGTTTGTTTGTTTTCTTGTTTTTGTTTTTTTTGTTTTTGACATCTTGGTGATATAGATTATAATTACAATTATTCATATGCAAATAGTGATCCTTATTTCACCCCGACCTCTTTTGACTCTGGTATTACCAACCTGACATATCATAACTTTAACCAACCAAGTATGTTGGATTGGTCTTATCCGAATCAATACATGCCTCAGTCCAAATACTATGAACAACACTGGAATAATTATCACTACTCTTCACAGAGCCAATGGGATACAACTCCCCCGAGTCATATTGTCAACCACTTTACCAACACCCAGTTTCTTATACTCCTTCTCCTGGGCAACCATTAGAAGAATCAATTGACTGGGAAAAGAAGATGGAAGCCTTAGAAGAGCTTGAGCGATGAATTCAAATTCTAGAAGACTCAAAATCTCGTCAAAATTTTCAAAACAAAATCCTTACTCTATTTTTCAAGAAAAACATACCAACTTAGAAAAGAGTATGAAATCCACGATTTAATTCCAAAGTGATCCTTTAAATATGATAGAAGTAAGACTTAGTCGATTGGAAAACATATGTAGGAATAAGAAAACTCTTCCTATCCAATCTTTGACTATTGACACTTTTAGTCATATTGATGAAAACCAAGAATCATGGTATCTTGAAGACTTTGACCAAAATTCAATTTCATCACACAAACTTGAACTTGACCAATTCCAAACCTTGGACAAATTGACAAGTTTTCCATAAATGAGATTAAACTTGAATGTGAATGTGACCCAATCCCCAACCTTGTGATTTTAGTTTTCATATTCGAATCTATATTGAATCCAGTATCCTTACCAAACCAATTTCTGAGTCAACATTTATTCTCGTACTTATACATCTAGAAATTGAATCACCAAATTTGGATAGTCAAATTCCATAGAAGAGAAAAGAATGTGAATTTCAATTCTTGGATTAGGACTCAACTCTCGAACGAAAACTGACTCTCGAACCTAAAGTTGACTTTTTCAAGTTAGAATTGGTTCCCGAACCTATCTTTTTTGAGTCTAAGTCAACCATTCCACCAAGTCACATCCTTTTGTTGGACATAGGTATAAACTATGATGACTCCATGATGATTTTTCAAGGCTGGTCATGTAAAGGGAATAAGTTTCATGATAAGATCTTTTATGATCCTATTCATATTGGGGATTGTAATTATATAAATAGAAAAGAGGTCAATAAAGGTAGGTTCCGTGAACCACCACATTATCTTGATTAGGTAGCAACGCTTGACCCAATCCGACCACCACTGGAACCACCACCTTAAGGTTATATTTTTCTTCCCTTTCTTCTTTTTCATGCATCTATGCATTCATTCATACATTGAGGACAATGCATGAGATAGGTGTGGGAGAGGGTTCTAACATAACATAGATTTTCTTTTTATTTAAAATAAAAAAATTAACATTTTTGTTTCTTTAAAAAAATACTTTTTGAAAAGAGAGCAATTTTTTTACATATTTTTTGTAAGTAATTAAGTTAATTTTAAGGAATAGGAGAATCATAATTAGGATTTCTTATACTTGGTCAAAATAAGATTATTTGTTTGATTTCTAGGGTTAGAAAAAAATTTGAAAAAATAATTTAGTCTTGATTTTTTTTTACCTTGATGAAATATGCATGCTTTATATACTTACACACTTAGGGTTCAAAAATAAAGATTCTTATGCCTTATTAAAAAATATAAAAAAGAAAAATATATATACATATATATATAATATATATCAAAAATCCTCTGATTAAGCTGGGTATTTGTGCCTCATAAAGCATAAGTATTTATGCCTAAAAGCGGTTCATATAATAAAATTCTTAGTTTTGTGGTCGTATTTGCTCGAGTCCTTAAGTCCTTGGGTGTTTTCTCACCCAGTTTCCTAAGACCGTTGGTTTGAGAGTCACTGATTAAAAGTTCATTATATGGGCAGATTAGAAAGCCTAATAGAACTAAGGAATAATATCATCAAAAATATAAAAAAAATAAATAAAATAAGGCATAAGAGTTAGAGTGAAAGAATCCTTAGTCAAAATTTCACGGTCATGAAGGTGCATATGACTGAGGGCAAAGTAATAGACTAAATGAGAAATACAGTTTGACTCCTTACCTTAATTGATAACAAGTTTTTGAATAGAGACTAAGTTTAGGAATGAAAAATTCTATTTTCCTATAACTTATAAATCACTTGAACTCTTATAATAATACTTCTAATATTTCTCTCTTTTTCAAAATGCTTTTCAAAAATACTAACACTTTGTTTCTCTTCTTTATGGATTTTGTGGGCGTAATCCACTGAAAATCTTTACGAGACAAAACTCATCCTTTAGGGTTAACCTAGAGTTTAACGGTTTGTTACACATGCTAAGTGCAACCGTGATTCCTACGAAAGTGTGTTAGATTAATTTTTTTTGCTTTGCTTGAGGACGAGCAAAAGATAAGTGTAGGGGTGTGATTGTACATATGCATTGCATTTTGGTGTCATATATGTCACATTTTCATATTTATTGTATAATAAAACTTGCTATTTAATTTATTTTAATGTTTAATGGTATGCATGGTAATTATGAAGAAAGGGGAGAAATGGACACGTATATTTCATTAAATCTGAAGTTTTAAAATCTGAAGTAAATCAATGAAGATCTACTCAATTTCAGAGGTTTAGAAGCAGTTCTATCCAAAAAACTGGAGAAAAATAGAGAGAAGATCAACGGATGAGATGAAGCAATTTAGACTCGAATTCAGATTGGATACATTTTAGTATTTGAATCACAAACTTTCGCTACCGAAACTTAAATCTAATGATTCAAGATGATCAGAAAGAAAATTAAAGGGATATAATTCTTATGTTGATCACTATTTCTAATTCTATCAATTGTTAAGTTGTATTCAGCAATCAAACACGCCAGCAAGCTGCAGATCATAATTGAATATCCACATCAAATTAAGTTTGGAGATAAGGAGGATTCAAATTCAGAAATAGCCAGCCTCTATCTTTCAACTCATTTCTTATCCATTTCTATCCTATTAATACCCCACACATCAGAGGCAGAGGGAAAAAAAAGCAGAGATAGATTCTTATGCCAGTTTTTTATTCTTTTAGTGTAGGTTTTTATTTCATTTTATGTAATTTTCTTTCTCTATAAGCACAAGTTAGACTAAGATTCATGTAAGTAAGAGAGAGAGAGAGATTTATATTCAGAGTGACACCAATGTTGCCTCCTCCTTTCTTCCATCATTTCTGCAAGCAATAAAAAGGTAAATTATGTTCTTCCTTATTTTCATTTTCTTTTTCTTCTTTCTACTCTTCCTTTTCGGTTTTGATGATAGTCCAAGTGAGTCAAATAGCATCGGTATTCCCTTGCCTTAGCGAGTACCATCGATAGCTCATAACGATGTATTCTTTCCTATGTTTGTATCATTTCGTACTTGCTTGAAGAAGCCTTGATGATGTAATGTGAATTGGGACTGAGTTAATCTTATGAGTTATGCGCTGATCGCCTCCAGATCAAGGTAAACATGCAAGGATTCTAGGTAAGTCATCAACCGAAAAAAGGTAAGTATTTCTTTTAGGTTTTCTTTCTTTTCTTTTAATCTTTAGTTTAGATAACCTCCATCACCAAATCTCTACTATTTTTCACTTTTTTTGTACAAAATCGCCATCTCCTTCTATTTATCACTTTCACAATTTAACAAAATTGTTTTCTTTTATTTTCAAGAACTAAAAGATGAACTTTAACTATTCTTTAGAATCAATAGAGCCTACTAAACATCTTTTCGCGACATTAGTAGATCACTACTAATTGATTTTTGCAGGTTGCCGTAAATTGCAAAGTTCTGTTTACTGCTTTGATAAATTTTCTTTTTGATCCCCCTGCATAATGCTAATTAATTAACAGTAACCTATTAGTTGACTAATTAAAAAATTTAGACTCTTGCATAATAGGCACATGTCTATTTTTTTTTTTATTTTGTTGAAGAGTGTTGGCGACCTCCAAAGACAATATAAAGTTAGGAGTATTCTAGGTCCAGGCTTACCCTAGATTAGGATTTTTTTATTTTGATTTTTAATTTTTTTAATTGGGTGAACTTGCTTGTTTAACTGTGCATGTCAGCTTGGTCGAGAGACCAGTCACATCTAGACTAATTAGGAACAGTTAACCACCTAAACTCAAACCCGATCCATATATGGCACAACCACCATCACTAGAGGATAGGTTCTATCCTATAAGTACCTCTCTTCCATCTTGCATTCAGCTTCCTGATGGAGATAACCAATTTGAGCTAAAACCATAATACATCAATACTCTTCACAAGTTTCATAGATTTGAAATCGAGGATGCATACTTTTTCATAAGGGATTTTAGGAAGTATGCCTCATGATAAGAATACTCAACCTAGGAGTAGACGCTGTTAAATTACGTTTCGTTCCATTCTCTTTGAAAGTAAAGAAATGGCTTTACAGTTTAGAAGTCGGTTCCATATCATCATGGAATAATTCCTCAAGGCCTTCTTGAAGAAGTTCTATCCCATTCACAAGACTGCGCAAATTAGGAAAAGTATCTTGCAGTTTGAGCAAACAGCTAATGAACCTTTTGAAAGTACTTCGAATGCTTTAAGAACCTCTCTGCGCAATGCCCTCAACATGGGATAGAGAAATGGTGACTTTACCAATCTCTTTATGATGGATTAAAATATCAAACGAAAACCCTATTAGAATCCTTGTGCCAAGGAAGATATTTGAAAAAGAACAAAGATGAAGCATGGTTATATATGAAGACTTGGCTGATAAGACCATCCATTGGGAACCAACTTCAAAAATTTTGGACTAACGACCCTAGTCCTTCTAAAGAGGTGCCCATTCCATTGAGGCAAACATAGCTACCGAAACTAAACTAGTTGTTGTAATGCAAAGATTAGAAGCTCTAGAAACTAAGGAGCCAGTCTCTGTGAATCGAGTCAGCCCAACACCCTCGGTGGGCTGTACTTACTGTCAGGCCGTGAAACACGTGTTCGAGGAATGTCCTGTCTTTTTAGCTCATCAAATGTTGCCGGAAAATAAGAATGCAACCTTCACAAAGCCGCCAATAATCCCTATGTTCCAACTTACAATCCTGACTAGAGGAATACCTGAATTTCTTATGGAGACAAAATAAACAATTCCCACCTTCCAACCATCTGCCCAATTTTTCATTTATCAACAAACATTTCCCAACTAAGTTCCCCAAGGTCCCCACTTTTAAAAGAACTCAACTGATTTGAGAAGATTCCTTCATCTTTCATGCAAAACACAGGACAGCCATATTGAGATTAGAGGTCCAAATGAGTCAGTTAGCCAGTTCTCTAAGTGAAAAACTCAAAGAACTTTACCTAGTCAACCGGTAGCAAACCCTAGAAACTCTAGTCAAGCTCATTTGGCTCAAGAGGACCAAATGAACCAATGTAATTTGATTCATACATTGCGGTCGGAAAAATAAGTTGTTAACCAAGTATCAACACCAACAAGTTCAAAACAAGCATCCACCTCTCCTAGTCCCACTCCACCTCAACTTGACTCTGACAACACTAAAAAAGACAAGTCAGATGAAATGTGCACAAGCCTAAAGCACCCTACCCAAATAGGCCTTAAAACAAATAAAGTACACAAATGGATAAGGTACGTGAGATTTTAATCAAGTCAAGATCAATGTACCTCTTCTTGATGCAATCTAACAAGTCCCTAGCTATGCTAAATTCCTTAAGGACATGTACACCAAGTCTAGCACTAACATTAGTAAGCTATTGTCCAATCAAATCCCCGTCAAGTATAAGGATCCCGGTTGTCCCACCATTTCTTGCACAATAGGTCAAACTGCAATTAATCATGCACTTCTTAATTTGGGAGAAAGTATAACTTACTCTCTTTCTTAGTCTACCAATAACTTGGGTTGGGCGAGCTTAGTACAACTAAAGTTACAATCAATTAGCTGACCGGTCTGTAAAAAATCCCAAAGAAGAAATCACTGACGTCCATACCTAGATTGGGGAGTTTATCTACCCAGTAGATTTTATTGTTCTTGAGACCCAACCTGTATTCACTCCTAGGTCTCAAACTCCTGTTATCTTAGGGCGTCTGTTCCTTACAACTGTAAATGCGATCATAAATTATAGGAATGGATCAATGAGGTTGACCTTTGGAGACATGACTAAAGAGGTCAATGTCTTCAACCTATAAAAAGCAACCTCGTAAGATAAAAAAAAACCAAAAGTTTGAGGTAAACTTCATTCAAAACATTGTGAAAAGGAAAGTGAAGGTATAGAGAATGAGTCTCTATTTCTTGATGAATTATTTGAGGTAAGTGCGATTATATTAATGAGAAGACACGTGTTGGAGATTCTAATTTTAGAGTCCCCTTTGAAAAAAGAAAATTTGATTTGAATGTCTTCACTGTCGATGAGCCAATCAATGATACATCGCATGAGAATATAATTCAAGAACATTTGATTGACTTAACTTTTGAAATCTCTTGAAGAAGAACTTCTGTGTTTGGATGAACCGATTAGGGATATATAAGTTAATTACACACCTCTAGGAGAAAATATTGATCTAACTTTTGAGGAGATATATGGAGCTGAGCTAAAATTCCTAAGCATTCATAGTGATGAAGTTCCAACTAAGAGGTGTGATGGTTATCAATTTTTGAATAGTGAATGTAGACATGTGAGGAAGAAGGGCTTAAGGAAGGTGAGACTGGGGAGGAAGAAAGCTAAAATAAAAAAA